>JAJEJO010002668.1:451520-489389 GCA_020662805.1 Glaucomys volans
AGAACCTTAATCAGTTGGAAAGGTACTACCAGGAGATCTAGCAGGTAAATTTTGTTTTCTACCATGCAATGCAAAACCTTGCTACTTCCAAATGGAAGATGACCAAGTGTAAGCAGATAGAAAGAAAGATTCTCCAATGCTTGGCTGTATTTCCATTCAACAAAGAAAGAAAGAGCAGAGCAATTCAGAAGTGTAGACAGGGCTGGAGCTGACCTTCAGACCCATGTGTTTCTTGCCCATTTGGTTTTCGATTTTGTTTTGTTTTGCCATAACTGTGGAGAGTGTCATATAATGCTTACAAATTTCACTTTTGTGTCAATAGATAGCAATGAATCCCACAATTATGTATAAGTACAGTGCACCAATAAAATATGGAAAAAACAAAACACTGAAAAAAAGAAGCACAGTTTTGAAATTCAAATCCTAGCTGTGCCATTCACGAGTAGTCACACTTTGGGTAAGTCATACTGATTATGTGTGGCCATTTCCTCTTCCATAAATGAGGATGAGATTTCATACCTGTAAGAGGTCCAAGTAAGACCAAAACCTCGAACTTCATAATACCTATCATATATCATGTCTAAATAAACATTAATTACTCTTATTACATTGTAACTTCCATTCGACAAATCACATCACACATTTTAACATGTAAAAACACACATTTGCTTACATTTGGTGCAAACATGACCCTCTGACGTAAGTGAAATGTGCACATTGGTTAAGTTGGTCAAGGTCTCGGGTGTGGGAGCAGCATGAGGAGGCACGGGTCTTGCCGGCCACCCTCAGAGCATCTCACACAGAGAAGCTGCTCCACGTGGGTCTGTGCTCTGCAGAGCCCAGCTGAGCATTGGCTCACACCACAGGACACCACGTGATAAGTGCCAGGGAGAATGCATTTGGCATTAATCATGTGGAAGTGACATACAGAAGCCAACCCCACAGGACAAGACAAAATGAATGAAATAAGACAAAATGCAAAGATGGAAGACAGGAGAATGAAAGCTATTGAAAAAGGAAAATAGGAAAAAACAAACTTTTTTCTTGGAATTACCATATTGAGCTTTCTGGGGTACTGATCCTGCTGGAACTATCACTCACTAGCAATCCAGCTGGTGCATACAGCATGGGATGATAGGGAAGCTACAAGTGACCGACCTCCAGGGGTAAACCAACCTTCCTGCAGATTTCCCAGTACGCTCTGCATCAGGACACCCGAGCAGACCACCGGGTCCAAAGGAGTTGGGAGCAGCATGTCCTGTTGGTTGTGGGTCTATTTGTGTTTGCAGGATCTGCCTCTACCTTAGGAGAAAAGACAACTTTCTTACACGGTGTTTCAACACACTAACTTCCAATTGCTGTGATCCTGAGTACATATTGGGCCAACGACCAGAACCGGAGGTGGAAGCAGTATTGGATCAAGCTGGGATATTGTGCCAACCTGTTGGTTATTCAGGATGGAAAGCAATGAGTAACACAAAGCCTCAGTTTCCCCTACACAAGCCGAAGGGATGGCACCATGCCATGTTGGTGTTACCTCCTAGTGTCCCTTCTTAGGGACAGGTCAGTGGTACAGAGGCTGTTGGCGCACTCCATGGGCTGTGTTTGAAAGAGCTGGTGTTCACTCATACAGGGAAGACAGGCACCCTCATGATCAGTATCTGAAGACAGACAGCCTGGACTTGCCTGCAACTGCTTTGAAGTCGCACAAAGATAGAGGGGAAGTCACAGCTCTGAAATTGGGCATTAGTCACAGCCAGAGAGTAAATGAGAGCTCCCACCACTTTTAAATGAGTAAGATGAGAAGAGTGGGTGTGCTCACATCTCTTTTGAAATGTTGTGCTGCATTTCACATGGTGCGGAAGTCTCCCGCGGGTCAAGCACTCTCTGCTAAATTTCACATGGTTATGCTTGCTAAACTATGAATATTCATCTGATTAATACTTCTAGAGCCATGAGTAAAAAAAAAAAAGGAACATCTATTCAAACACAATAGGTTAGTTGCTTTATGAGATGGGCAGAGTTCGGGTCCTGCGTGGTCCCCAACAGGGCTCTCCTGGTATCTGCTCTCTTGCAAGAGGCAAGAGAGAAAGAAAATCAGAGAATTAGAGGTCAGCTTTTCACAATGCATCTACCAGCATTTCAAACCTTGCAGCCAGCAGAACAAAGCAGAGAGAATAATGCACCTTCCCTGAATGAAGATACATGGTCTTGAATTTAAGAATATTGATGCTGAATGAGAAAATTATTTTTTAAATGTGGAATCAAGCAACTTCTGTCAGTTCTAAATAAATTTGCATAACCTTTTGATGCCCTGTAGAAAAACAGATACAGAGAAAGGGAAAGTCTTAAAGGATTATGTAGATAATAGACAGAGGGACAGGATAAAGAGCAAAATAGACTTAAGGAAGTGAACCTCCTTGGTTGTAGCAATAACATTAGTTTTCTTAGAATCATATTTTAAATTTAGCTTACATATATGTGTCTGTAAATATTACATATGACGTTATATATAGGCACGTATAAATAACTATTATGTATAAGAATATCTCTATATGCATACTAACACATATATGTATGTGCCACATGGAGAATAAGAACATTCTTTCAATTATCATTGCATCTAACGCACATAATACATATACGATAAATAATAGGCTGTGTGTTTCACATAATTGCTTATCTAAGGGGAAAGAAAAATTAATTGAAGTTGTGAAATTTTGGGGAGTTCACTGTGGACAAGCTTGAGAATCAAAAACTCCCAGGGTGCCTAGGCTTCAGGAGGAGCCCAGCTCATGAGTTTACCACCAGGACCCCTCTGAGTTTTCAGGGTCTAAATGACCTGAGATCAGATCCCTCTGATCAGGCAGTGTGAGCAGAGAGACTGTGTTCAAGCAGACCTAGAGCATCCTTTTCTGTAGTAAAGGACGACTCTCAAAATCAGCTATTTCAGACAGCCTGACCTCTGTGGGGTCGTAGACCTAACCGGCCTGGGAAAGGGAAGGCCAACCCAGGTCCCTGGAGACTTGCTGTCTCGTGGGGGATGTGGTTGAGAGCCCGGGGACGGGGCCCCTGGAGGACAGAGACCTGACCATAGGAGGAGGGGTGCACCCCTAACCTCACCTTGCCACCTAACTAGGCACCTGTGAAGCGACAGGGATTATGCTGCAAGGCTCAGACCTGACGCCAGGAGTCCCCGCAGAAACCCAGACACTGGGAGACAGAACGGGGCACGAGAGGAAGGCCCCCTCGCACGTCCACGGCTACAGCAAAGAACCAGCTGCCCGACTCGCAGACAGACGAACTTGAAGCTCCTGGGAAAGGCCTTTCTCTCTCCCTGCATCATGAGGCGCTCTCAACAGAAACTCAGGAGTCATGCTCAAGGGCGGGAAGCAGAGGGTGGAGCTCCGAAGCAAGCCTGGGAACCAGACAGGGGTGGCAGAGCTCCAGAACCGTCAGACTGAAAGCTAAGACAACAACCATCCATATGCAAAGGGTGCGGATGAAAAGATGGGCAAGAGCAGGTGGGTTACGAGGGCGGCAGGGGGAGCCCTGAGAGCGGGGAGAGAAGATGCCAGCAGTCAGGGACGCTGCCGGAGAATTCCCGTGGGCCGTCAGGGGACTGGACACGGTGATGGGCTGACAGATTTGGCTCCATGGAAATGTTACAGGTCAGGCTACGTGGGCAATGACTAGACAGAGTCCATTTTGCCCTGAGACTCCATGTTATGTAGGAAATGAGCTTCTCCCATGGGAACACCCCACCTCTTACCCATCATCAGTCACTTAGCATGACATGTTTAACAATGCAAAATGGCGATTCTTATATGATGAAAAATTGTTCTGTTTTGATTCCTATGTTAGTAACCATTAATAACCATTCTTTAGTGTGTACCTAGGAAAGGGTCATTTTGATCCACTTCCCCCTCTGCTGATGATTTCATGATGTAAATTTGTAATTTCAAATCATAGCAACAGACACTTGTGATTGATAGGATTTTTGGCATAAGAACCCCTACAACCCTATGGTCGGGGCTGTTCTCCCAATAGCCATGTTTTGGGGGCATTGTGTGAGACAGTCAGCCGGTCGGCTTAATAAAGGCTCTCAGATTTGGACTTCTCAGTGGTGAACGGTCTGTTGTTAAGTTGCACCCCATAACACACACGACCAGGAGAGACTTGGAAGTCTAGGAAAGAGGACATCGCAAGCATCTCAACCTGCACATCAAGGAGAAAAAGAAGGGATAAAGTACACAAGCAGGGAACCAGAATGTCCTAGAAATGGGGATGATTACAGAAGGCAAAGCCTGTTATGGGAGTGCCAGAAGGAGAAAAAGAGGGAAAAAAGAAATATTTAAAGTAATAATGAATGTGACTATTTCCCCAAGTTAATATCAGACACCACACTACAGATTCGGTAAGCTCCGAGAATGCAAATCTATGCCCAAATGTCAAGAAAATCTATACCCAGGCGCATCGTGTTCAACCAGGATAACATTAAAAGTTAAAAAAAAAAAATCTTGAAATAGGCCAGCATTGCAGGAATGTTACCTCCACTGAACTTCTTTACAGACACCAGCAAGGAAGAAGAGAGGGCTGAACCATCTGGGCCTGAGAGAGATGAAGCACCCACCTGTAATCCCTCATTCAAACCAAAGAAGAAATATGACTTTTTCAAACCAACAAAAGTCAAGAGAATTTTTCATAAGTGGACTTGCCTTGAAAGAAATGTTCAAAGAATTTTTTTCAGGGAGAAGGAAAGTGATGTGGGTCAGAATCCTAGGTCTCCTGGAAAAGAGCTAGAATATTTGAGGAGTAAACGAAAGCAAAGTGATTGATGTTTCTCATTTTAATGGAGCTCACAAGTAAAGTACATTCCAAACGATAGCTGCACTGTATTCTGTACATGGTACAGCTTCTGTACCATGGCGTAGGGATAAGTGAAGGGAGTGACAACCGGGTTCCCAGGGACACATTGAGATGCTCTGTTATAAGGTATGTGGGCATCCCATCAAACTGTGTCCTGTTATTTGAAAAGTAGAGTTAGATTGGTTATAAATATATTGCAAACTCTAGGACAATCACAAATACTTAAAAAGGAGTTAAGTCCGAAAGTTAGCAATTTCCCCTCTCTTGGCACTTGTGGTGGTGTATATGGATCTGTGCATTTGTCATAACCCATAACCTACACACGTCAGAGTGACTCTTAATGTATGTAATCCAAAAAATAAGTAAATTAGCCAGATGTCAAGGGATCCAGAAATAGTATGTCAAGCACCACATGAGTCATCTGTGTTTCAGATAAATGATGCAATCTCACAGAAGGAGGGAGGAGGAACTGCCCAAGTTACCTTGGAAGCATTGGTCTGTTTGTCTTAAAATGAAAACTGTGAAACTAAAGACAAAGGGACTCGATTCTAGCTGCAAATTTGTTTCTCCTGGTGGCAAGCATTAATAAATTGTTGTACATACGTAGTAGGACTGAATAAATCACAAGTAGATGAAGGAGAGTTGAGATCAAGCGTCCCACCATTGAAAAGGGAAGTTAGAGCTGAGTGAGAAGAGAAGGCTCGGATGAACTCCAGGGCCATGTTGGATTAGATCAGAGACGTTGGTATGAACTTGCTTGTCTATGAGCAGGTATACTCAGACTCAGACATGTGCATACAGTTGAATGTAGAGGTTATATATGTAAACATAAGGTCGATCCATCCATGGAGAAGCCCTGATCCCTCAGTACCAATGACCACATCCAGTATCTAGATTGCTCAATGGTTAGTAGGAGGATAAGGGCTCAATAAATATTGATTTCTTGGGATGAGAGAATTCTAAATGTAAATGGCTTAGTACATTTGTGACGTAGTAAGCATTCAGTGATAATATGGTCTGATAATATGGAATAATGATACATTTTCCTTGATTCAGGAATCACACGAAGGTCCTCACAGTATATTCTCTCATGGTGAAACCCAGTGCTGACTCAGTGAGCTTATGCATCTGCAGCTTGTGCATCTGACACGCGCTGCCTGCTCTTGGCCCTTCAGATCAGCTCTGGCCTTCAGTGAAAGTTTCAGGGGCCTTTAAAATAAAATTACATGCATGTCCTTAGACTTCTAGGTGCAAAGGAAAATCTAGTATTCTTTTTGTATTTCTCTTTTCCTTTTGTGCTGAAATTTATTTTTGGTAGAGGACGCTTATGTTCTAAGCTGTGCCTTTTTGGCTATTGACGTGGGCAGTTCAATTCAAGCTGAGGTCTCTATTTATTAATTAAAGTTATAGATATTCTTACCTGTTAAATTGAAGGGACAGAAAGTTTAACTGAAATTCCAGTTTATTTGGTATCAAAGCACAAGTTTATGAAAGGAATGTGGAAGACTGATTGAATTTCAAAATGTATCCTTTCCCCTTTTCCCCTTCTTTGGTGCCTCCGAAGCAGCCCCTGTGGACCTGCTGTGGAGGGCAGATCTTGTTTCCTAGCTGCGATGCAATTCACAGAACGTGGAAATGAGAGACAGAAAGGACCCATGAAACTGTCATGTCTGCTCCCTGCAGGCCACTTTCCAGTTGCTTTGTCGATTCCGCAGTGGCTTGAGCAATGGGGGTGGGGGAGACCAGTGGTCAGCAGCCCTAGCTGTTCGGAGGCCCCGAATCTTCCTTAGCTCAGTTTCCTTTGCTTCCTTTTATTCTGCCTCTCCCAGTTTCTCTCCATGGCCCTGCTCCCCCTACTCCCTGGATACTTAGAGGGTAAGTATCGAGGTCATCGAAGGCAGGAGTTTAGTTCTTGTAATCTCCACTACGAAACCCAGCAGTCTGCGTCTGTCTTAATTGTTCTCATTGCCCTTATCTGGAAACTCTTTGGTTTGCAGTCAGTTAACCCCAGAGCAATTTAAGCAAATCATAGCTGAATTATCAGGATTCCATTTTTTCCAGAACTCTATACCATGTGTTTCATGTTCTTAGATAAATGCAGTCTCTTTTGTAATTGCCTTGAAGACTTATTTCAACCCAGAAATGTGTTAAGCATTGTGTGAAGGGGATCCCACACTGCTTTTCCCTGATTTAAACCCCAAATCCAATACCTCTCAGTACAGTAGAAAGAAAATAGACCACCAACTGGCCTGAGTGGAGGTGGGCTGACTTGTAGATTATGCATGTGCTTCCAAGTTTTTCTAGAAGTCTTATGCAATCGTAATGAAAAAGACTATGACTTCTTTTAAAAAATAACATGCTGGCAACTATTACAAACTTAAAGACACAGCGGGCTAGTTTAAAACTTTGCCTTTTGATATTAGAACCCACTTATCATAGCTTTGTTTGCACCATGAGCATTGGTGTCCTTATCACGAGCCGTCCGGAAAGGATCCTGAGATCAGAGGAATCAACAAGGGAGCATTTAGCCTGAGGAAATTGAAGTCTGAGTGTTGCACAATTTCCTGTTCATCCCCTTACAGCTCAGAGTTGCTAAAAAGATTCTCAGGTATATGTGAGTAGTGGGGAACAGTCTGCAGGGAGCAGGTTGTCTTATGTAAGCATATCTGTCAATTGCCAGACCTCAATCTCTAATACTCTAGACATTTGTTGTTATCTTTTGTCTTTAATTCTAAATAAATATCCCATTGCTTGTTTAATTTTGTATGTATAGTTTTGTGAGCTTTTTCTGAACAAAGATCACTGAAATGGTCTAATGGTTAGGTTACTTTATTCTAAACTTACCTCTGTTGAACTGATCATGATGAGGGAATCCCTGAACCACTGTTTCAGCTCAGATGAAGGTTCTAGTCCTTGACCCAGAAATGAAGAAAGAGATAGTTTTCTGTCCCTTTGCCAAATGCAAATGCAGAAACCCAAAATCTGCCATAGAATTCAAATGACAAAATCAATTCATTCTGGGTTGTTGAAATGACAGTCTTTTAATTCCTTAAATTATTACAAATTCTGGTAAGTTCAGCAATTTTAATTTTTTAAAAAAATCAAAACCTAACTGACCTTCTTTAATCACTATATTCTGAGCTACAAACTCACCTTTAAAAAAAGGTAAAAATATCACCACCATTCCGGATGGAATTAGTGGTCTACAGAAAACATTCCATCTTTGCAGCCCTTGTAATCTAGCATAATGCTCTTTCCACAATAGATTTAAAGCATTCATTTAATCTGTTTGGTTTTTGGATGTACAAAGAAGTTAAAGGAATTGGAGAGAAATCTGCATGAAGCTTGATGAGTGTGAATCTATGTTCCTTTGCTACGGAACTGAACACACTATGACAGGGACAGGAGGGGTTGGAACTGAAGTCTGTTTTGTTCCCGAGTTATTTCATGGAATTTACAGTCTCTACCTGGCCTGGAGTCTCCTCTCCTTGAATGCACTTTTCCACCTGAAGCGTGCCTGGCCAGTCATCCCATACTCCTGTCTGGGCAATAGATCACGCAGAATTACTGTGTGCTTCAAGCCTCACTAGAGGTTCCTTGGAATGCCATCTGGGCTGATGCTATTTATCCAGATGTATTTCTTAAATCTTTAATTAGCAACAGGTTTTTATGTGAGGACAGAATGCAACCCCTGGGCTACTTCATGTGCCAATGAACCTCTCACACTCCTGGGAAAGCTGGGAGCCAAGTACGTTCTTTGTAGTCTCCCTCCGTAAATGGTCTTTATAGGAGTCAGACAAGGAAACGAATGTTCTGGTGGAAGATGAAGCCACGACAGTGAAAGCAAACACTAGCCAATCTACATATTCACAGATTTCCTCCACAAAACCAGGTGCTCATGAATGCATTCTTGCTGACTATGTCTGCTTCCGCTACATTTTAAGGAAATGAATTGAAATCTTGAGTTGTAATTATTGATGAGCCTATTTCTATTTCCATTTTTTTTTTCAGTTTTACTACACATGTTTGAAGTTTTATTATTAGGTAGGTAAATTAACCCTTACTATTATGTTCTCTTGATGAAGTCTCTCCCTTGTTCTCATGAAAAGATCTTTATCCCTCACAATATGTATTTCCTCTGAAATAAATTTGAAGGATAATATAGTCACTCTAGTTTTATAATTGTTTTCAACCTTATCATTTTAATTTATTTGTGTCTTTATATTTCAAGTGTATTGAAGCACTGATAGGGCAGCAGAATATACTTGAATTTTTCTTTTCAATCCAATTGGACAATCTCTGTCTTTTAATTGGCTGTTTAGACCATTTATACTTAATGGGATGTTTGCTGTCATTTGGTTTAAGTCTTTTGTGTTGCAATTTATCTTTTTTATTTTTATTTTTTACTCTGCTTTTTGCCTTTTTACCCAGTCTGAAAGGTGGGAATACCCAGCAACCCCAGCACTGCGCTATCATGAGGCCCTGCCTCTCTTATTTTCTGGTGGTTCTTCCTTAGCCTCAGCTCCTTTCTTGACATTTACTGGATTGTCTTCTTAAGGGTCAAGGGGGACATGCCAAGTCTCTGGAATTTCCTTTGTTTGTAGCCCTTTCTTGTTTAAAACTCTATCCTTCAACTCCCTCCCCGAGCTCTCAGTCCCACCTTCTTATCTTAGGGACTTTTCCAGACTCTGCTTTGCGTCTTGACCTGTAAGTGCCCTCAAGGAATTAAGCTGGGGAGTTACAGTGCTCACAATCTTTTTCCCATCTCTCTTCCCAACCCTGCATCCCTGCACTTATTTCCTGATACCTATTGTCTTGGAAATAGCTATTTCACATGTTTCTTGGTTTTTAAGATTAAGTGGCAAGGTAAATTTGGTCTCAGTTACTTCATTTTGCTGAGCCTGAAGTCTCTCTTTCATTAAAATTTTAATGAAGTCTTAAAAATAGTGAACGAGAACATAATAACCTATAATTACTATGACTTACGTAATCACCTCAAACCCTTAACAAGCTCAAATCCCATCCAATTTACAACCTCCTTCATTTACCCAGGACCAGTTCACCACAACCCCTAGTTGTCTCCAAACACAAACGATCCCCAGAATCAAGGAAAGTACATTCCTTTTAACTCAATTCAGAGATTATACATTTTTGCAAATGACATTTTTTTCAGGGAAAGATAATTACCATTTTTCATTATTATACCTATTTGCAAATATTAAGTACAAAATAGTGTGTTTCCTTGTGACTTTTTCATACAAGCATATGATGTGCTCTGGTCACATCCCCTCTTCCTGTTACCCCCTGTTTTATCAGATTGTTTGAACATTAAATTCACACTCATTTGCAATCCAAAAGAGCTACCTCAAGTGTGCTGTTGTGTGTGTTCATTTGCTTTTTTTAAAAAACTGTTTGGCACAATTTCCTAGTGATTCAATAATACTATTCTCAATATTCGTGTTATTTTCTTAATTTATGTATTTATGTATTATTTCATATATATATATATACACACAAACAAAAAAGTCTTGGAAATGTATGCCTATATGTAATTTATACCTTTATGTATATGTTATTTTATTTATTTGCATATTGTTTGATTTCATGTGAAACTGAACCTTCTCTGAACGTTTCTTCTGTATTTATAAAGGTTCCCAGGTTTCTACTTAGGATATTGCCACACAATGGTGTCATGCATTCTTCTCCCATGGACTTGAAGGTGACTGCTCCTGGTCACCTGTGCAGTCCCTTCTCCTGGAACATGGCCAGGACTGTGGCTTGCCTCCAGCCAATGAAACATGGCTCCAGGGACACAGAGGGTGTGTGAAAAGGATTCCGTGGACACATGGCTCCTGGTCTGTCAGCATTCCTCTCTCCATTTCTAGTTCTGTGAAGAAGCAGGTGTGAACACAGCAACTCAGGGACGAGAACTCTGACCACCCGAACATGCAGGGAGGCAGAGCCTGTGCCTCTGATGAGCATGCACTGGTCCAGGCCTTCATGGTAGCCTTCCAGCACCCCAGGCAGAAGGCTCAGCTAAGTGCCACCCAGACACCCAGCCCTCCAACACTGGGAGACAATAATTTTTGTGCACTTTCAATCCATTAAATGTGTGCTGATTTGTTATCCTGGTTGGAAAACCCAATAAGAACATTCATCGATCCCACCTCAAACTGCATATGAGGTGTACATATTTGTAATTGCTTCCCCTCTTTTTTCGTGAACTACATTTAAGTAAGTTTCAGATGGCACGATGCTTCACCCCAAAATACTATACTAAGCAAAATCATAATACAACTATCACACCTCAGCCTTCCCAAATATCATATAAAATTCAATGTATTGGATTTTCCAATTGTTTGAGATCCATAAGACATTATGTCCCACTTTTCAAAGAGGTCCACTTGTACCATGTTTGAAAAACTACTTTAGTGAAGCTCAGCTCTAAGATACACACAAATCATCAAATGGAATCCACAAGCTAGTAAATAGCACCCCATTTGAAAATAACCACACACTGTTACTTTCCTGGGCTCATCCCAAGAACAATGGGGGAGTGCTTGGCCATTCGTACATCTAAAGTTCACCAATGTCCATCCGTTGCTGGACCCTGAGACCTTGGCTGCCCTCTGCCCCTCCCTTAGCTGTCCAGAGATAAAGATGTTGGTCTCCACCCGGAGTCCTCCAGTCACCAGCAATGGAAGCCTACTTCTGCCAAGTCAGATGAGGGCATTATTTCAATAACTTAAGAGTGTTACAAAATTCAAGAGGGCAGGATGAAATGAAGCACAAAGCCAGGTTTTGAGGGATGGGCATTAGGAAGGGCCAGTGCGTGCTGGGCTCTGCTCATCCCAGGTGCTGCCTCCTGGGCTCCCTCCTCTGAAAGTTGCCCATCCTGCCATTTATGTCCTTCAAACACAGCTCAGCAGTCACCAGCTGTGTCTGTAAATTAGGACCTGTCAGCCCTGACTCCCCCTACCACCCGACTCAGGCTCTCAGGGCCCCACCCCATGTGCCCAGTACCCCTGACCTGTCCTCAGAGAGCCAGTTGCAGAGGATCTAATTCTCACTCCACTTGTAATCTGGTACGTACTGTTAATCAGAAAAAGACGGAGAAATTCTGCTTTCACCTATGCTGCAGGTGAGTCAGAACAGACGTTAACCTCGGAAACATGCCTTCCTTAACTCTGTGGAAGGGTGTAAGTTCTATGTGGATCAACCCTTAAAGCTTTGGCACAAAAATATCAGAGAAGTCACCCCGTGATCTTGGTCTCTACATCTTTTTCAACTACAGACTTTGTCAAATTGCCAGAAACAGACAAATCACTCCAGGTATTTAGGCCAAGCTTGCCCAGCATCAATACCTGTGTTAAAAACCACCCCTGCCCCAAGTTGAGGGATGGGAAATATCTACCGAATGAAGACTCCTGGGTGGATGCCCGTTTGCCTCTTCACTGGAATAACGCTGAAATGTTGATGGACAAAGACAGGGAATCACCCTTTGGTTTGGGGGTTCGCTTTCAGCATCGAGAACATGTTTGGAGCTGCAGAGATGGCCCCGTGGCTTTATTGTAAGACTTAACAAAAACTGGAAAGCCATTGAGACACAGGGTCTCTAAAACTGTGGCTGTGGTTGCCCAGGCGGTACTAGGAAGTCCGTCTCCTCTAAGTCCCCAGGTGATTGGTGGACCACAGCACTCTCCACCACATCCGCTTCCATTCTGACCCTCCTCCCAGACAGAGCTCAAGGGTGGCCACTGGGCTCTTCCAGCCAGGGAGTGTGAGAATGAGCGTGCCGCTGGCGGAGGCTGTGGGCACAGGGCTGCTGCTACATCTCTACTGGCTTCTCCACCATGGCTGTTGGCAACGGGATGGAGAGAGGTTGACGTCACAGCCTGACGGGAGACAGAACCCAGCCCTCAGAGCAACACTAGCACAAGAGAGATGAGCCTCTAGTGTTTTCTACCCTGGGTTTGTGGCCCTTTGTCCATGGTGTTACCTAGCCTGTCCTGACCAAGGTCCCTGACTGCCTTGACGATGTGCTTTCATACCTGCCCTGGATGACTAATCAGCGCCATGCGATGTGCCTGCCTTCTCTACTCCTTTGCCCAAGCTGTTATCCACACTGCTGCTGGTGTAGACCTTATGGAAACACACTTGTTTGTGACTTGTTGAAGGCCCTTCCTCCTCTCCCACACCACTGGCTGGGTTCCTGCCCTCTCAACTGGCTCACAAAACATCCTCTGTTGGAGGAAAGTCCTCTATAAAGCCCTGTCCATTCTTCAAAACTCAGCTCAGCACTCTTCAATTCTGTGAAGTCCTCCTTTGTATTAACCTGTGGTCACCACTGGCCCTGTTGTCACATCTTAGATACAACTAATATTCATTTTGCTCTTCGTTTTGGCCATGGTCTATATACTTTTCAGTCTCTTTAAGGAGAACGTATGCTTTGAAAGCATAAATTCTTTTCACTTAGGACAGCAGGATTCAAAGTTTAAATACCTTGCTGAAGATTCATCAGTTAAGTTGCACCTGTGTCCTGCACCTCGGTCTCCAGTGCATGGACTTTCTCATGCCTCAGGCCTCCTTCCCGATGAGGCCCCAAGATGGAGTGCTGGTCCCACCCTGTGCCATGCCAGGGCCCTGCCCCTGTGATACTGGAAGCACCTGGAGAGTGTCACTCACCCTTTATCAATGGCTCTTCCTTTAACACCAGAGGATCCTGTGAACATAGTGCATGTGGGCTTGCAGAGTCAGGAGGAAATCAGGACGAGGGCTGGAGATATCTAGCCTGTCTTCTGATTGCTCTTCGGTAAGGTTTTTACGAATTTATGCTCTCATTTTATTATGGATTAGGTATTGATTGGAGTTGTCACTGGGATTTTTAAGCCCAATTAGATGTTGTATATCTAGTTCCCCATTAGGCTGGCCTCTGAGTAGTCTAGATCCAAAGTCATGCCCTGGTTGCTGGATTGAAACATCAACTTCACTTAAATTGTCCATAGGGTGTCCTCTAGCACCAACAGTGCATGAGTGTCATGGTGCAGTTCAACTTGACAAATAGCTAAGCATTTCATGAGGACTTCCTTTGCACAAGATCTAGGGATCAAATGTTCATGGACATTTAAATCCAGAGTTCTGACACAAAGGCTGTGGCCATTGTTGATGAAATGCACTCTTCTGCCCTGCATGCCCCTCTCTGCATTTCAGGCTGGGATTCCAAAGCTTTGCAGTCTGTGTCTTCTTGTTTATTGCCAATGGCACCCTTGGTGGGTCCCTGGGGACTGACTGCAGGGATTTAAATGTTTTCATGCTGGGTGCAATCTTTCAAAGAAAGTTCTTGCCTGAGACAAATTTTCTCCAAAGGCTGTAGTTAGTAATTTGCTTCCTGTTAATAATTCCACACACATTGATCTCACAGCAGCTGGTGATTATTTGGCATGAAACCCTCTGAATTTATTTTTAATTTAGAGAAAGAAAATTTGCTCTAGTACCTGCTTCCTGCTTAGGCATTTCCTTTGGAGACCAGAATACCTTGAACAGCTTGATGAAAATGGCCAGTATATTCAACCACAAAGCCTCAAACTTTTCACCTAGCTGACAATGGGAAAAGAGAAAAACATTTAGTTTTGGGTTTTTTTTTTTTCTATTCAACTGAATTCCAGAAAGCAGTTCCAAGAATAAAGCCATTTATAGTTCCATACCACTTCACTGAGACCTAAACTGCTAAAGCAAGGTGCTTGCTTTACAAGACCAGCTTCTCTTTTTGGCCCTTCCCACCATCCCCCTAAAGGGATGGGGACCTGTCACCAAGGGCCCGACTTCCGTATTGGGAGGCCATCTAATGCTGGGGCTGCAGCCCCGTGAGAGCAGGGCTGGGTCCATCAGTGTGCACCTCAGCAGCTAGAAGCAAGTGTGTATACAGCAGGTGCTCACACATTGCTGTGATCTCTCCAGCTGACCAAACCACATTCCCTAGTAGATAATGTCATGTCTTCTCAAATATCAGTGGTGGATTGAGATTCCTTTTGATATAATGTAACTGCTGCTCCTCTAACTACAATTTTCATTCCAAGGTCATCTCTGGAGGACATCTGGCGTTTGCAGAAATACCACACCTGAATGTTTGCAGGCCAGTTGTTGGCCATATTTATTAATTTTCTACTTTCCCGTTTTTTTTAATTCCTTTTTTTTAGTACCAGTATTTTCTTCATTTAGAAGCTTCTATTGAAATTGTTTTCCTGTGAAGTGGAAAAGCTTTGTCTCATATTTTTAAAGTTAGTTTGATCATTTTTACATGAGTATTTATCACCTTTAAAAATGTTCTGCATATTGATCCTTTTTCAATCAAGTGCTCATCTTCTGTTTTTTTCTGATTTCTTACATCCATTTTTTGGGGGTGTATCTGGTCCAAGAGTCTTAATTTTAACAAGTGTGTTTTGCCTATTGTGTTGTCTTTCGCCTTTTAACCTGTCGTAATCATACTCTCAGGTGATAAGAGGCCATGGTCCCCTCTTTCTAAGCTGGTGGCCTGCCCTCCTTTGCCCACGTAGCTGCCATGCCACGGTGGCCTACCTGGCTTCCGTCACTGAGCGCCGCTGGCAGGCTCCTGCCTGTCACCAAGCCGTGTCCCACCGACTTCCTGTAGAGCTGTGTCTCAGTGCCTCACAGGGAAGCCACCCCTCACCCCTACCCCAGCCGCGGCCCTGTCATCCAATGCCTGGGGACACTTACTAGTTCACCTAGATTGCAGAATCTTTATACATTTGGTTTTTTGCTGACTTTAGAATTTCATATTCCACAGTGACTTTGAGTAGATGGCGTGGCCTTGGGCTAGCATCTGCCTTGTCCTTGAAACCATTCAGTATGGCTTTGCTTCGGATGTGATTCTCCCGAGTAGCACGTATTTCTCTGTATAAAAACAACTTAACCAAGTCTGATCATCTGTTTTTAACTAGACATTTTAGTTCATATACAACTACATTATTAATATAAACACACACATAGCCATGTGTGCTGATTCCTACCACACGATTCTTAGGTTGCTTCGCTTTGTCTCACTTTGAAGTAGCTTAGTAAACACTCCTTCTAGCACATTTGTCCCTCCCTGGTTTGGAAGGCACCTGCTTCATGACTCTTTCCGTGTGTACCCCGGGTGATTGGACACGCACACCTCACCACGGCAGGTTAGCACCTTTCCGGTCACCTGGGCGACTCTGAGCTCCTAAAACGTGCTCTCCTGGCATCTGAACCACCATTGCCCATTTCAGGCCTTCCTCACCGTGGCTGGGCAAGTTCCAAGACTGCTCAGATCCCTCTGCATGCCATCCCTCCCTGTCCCCAGTCCCTTGAGACGCTTAGGTCTTCTGTTGGTGGCATTTAGAAAACTCTCTGTCTAATGAATGAAAAGTGTCAGTTTTGGTTTATATGCAAATTATCATTTTATCCTCATTCTTCAGATATATTTTCCCTCTATGTGCAGTTTTACCCTTGGCATTTATTGTTGGCATATTGAAAATCTTACTATTTTTCAGCTTCCATTTAGGCTATGAGAAATCAGATATCAAATTGTCATTTTTGTAAACATAATCTTTCATTCTGTTCATTTTGAAGGTGTTTTGTCTTTATTTGGTGTTTGTTTGATGTTTTCTCCAGTTTCACTCTGATGTGACCATATATTTTTTCTAACTATTCCTGAGGGGGTTTCCTGGGATTTCTGCATCTAAGGATTGATTTCTTTTGACAATTCTGGAAAATTTTATGTCATCATATCCTTTAACATTGCTGCTTCTCCCCTGTCTCCATTACCTCCTTCAGGAACTCCGATCCGATGCAAGTCCCTGGTTTTGTCTGTTCTGAGACATGCATCTCAGCCCCCTGCACTCCATGGAATTCTGCTAAGTCTCTCTTTCATGTGTCCAATCACCATTTACTCTCCAGTAAGATTTTCATTTCAATTATTATGTTGTTTTTAATTTTTCATTTATTTTTGTAATAACCTTCCTTGTTGCTTTTAACTCTCTCGTTTTTATGGATATTGTCAAGCTTCTCCAGTCCCTCTTGTTACACATGTGGTAGAGAGATGTGTACCCAAGAAAAGATGCCCACACTCTAGAATCTGTGAGTACTTTACTTAATGGCAAGTGGGACTTTGGAGACATAATTAAAGTAGAACTTAAGATAAGGCTGTTAGTCTGGATTATCCAGAGGCTCCAACCTAAACACGTGAGGTCTTAGAAGGAGAAAAATTACTCTTGTGGGAAAGAAAGAGAAACCCCAGCAGTAAAGGAAGAGATTAGGAGATGACCTAGTTACCCAAAGGGCAAAGGGAAGTCAGTAGAGTGCATGTTACCTGTGCTAACTCTGAAGACACTGTGCCCAAACCAGGACTGAAAAGAGGCATCTCCAGAGTCAACAGCCACCCCTGATGGCAGCCGGGAAGGAGTGGGACCTTAACCACAAGGAACCAGATTCTGCTAACAACCCAAGTCGGCTTGGAAGTGGATTCTTCTTGCAGCCCTCTCGTGGAGGCCTGGCCAACTGATGGCTCAGTTTTGAATTTGAGATACCTGGAACAGAGAACTCTGCTGGGCCAGCTTGGGCCTCCGACCTGCAGAGCTGGGGGATGGCACCTTCCTGTTGTCTCAGGACCTGAACTGTGTTAGGTGTTCACAGCAGCGACAGAAAGCCAATGCAAGACCCTCCATGAATACCAGGACTTCACTCCGTACTGCACGGGCCACAGGTTAGCAGCAGCGGCTGAGTGGCGCACCTGCTGAGTGAGAACTTCATTGCAATAAAATCAGAATTCCACCAGGTAATTCATAAAGCTTCAGAGGCAAAGGGAAGTCAGTGTCCCCTTTTTTCACATCCACATCTTTGTAGTTGGTCATTTTGCTTTGTGTGTCTGCTCAGTCTTCCTAGCAACCCCTTCCTTGTGAGTTCCTGTTGGAACGCTATCTGTGCAGTTCCTTAATGCACCCGTGTCTACAGATCTCTGCTGAGCAGGTCCAGGGTGGGTCCTGAGGATGCACATGTCTAACGAGGAGGGAAATTGCCTTGGCTTTTACCCACTTTTCCAGCACAAGGAATGTGAATTCGATGTCCAAACCTGTATGAGGTGTCACCTGGGGTGTGAATCTTTGGGAACATTTCTTTTTTCCTTCAACTATGTGCAAACACTTGAGAGAGGTGAGCTTCTTGTTGTCACCTGGAAAGTGTGATCTGGTTTTCCCTTATGATAAAGATGCACTCGAAATCACGAATTTGGGTGAGCAGATCTACAGCACATCCCACCAAGTGCCCTGCTCAGCATGGCCTTGAAAATTGAATCTCACATTTACCTGGAGAGCACATGTCTTCGCAGAGGAAGCCTATTTTATTGCTTTGAATACCTCTCTTTAGTACTCTTTTACCTTGTATTTGCCTTAGGTAAGGAGTGAAGTGTCTGTTTTCTGAAGGTATTGCCAACGTGATCAAAAAGATGCCTTCTCTATGTTTTCAGAAAATATTTTTGGGGGGTCATGTACCAGGGATTGAATTCAGGGGCACTTGTCCACTCATCCACATCCCCAGCCCTATTTTGTATTTTATTTAGAGGCAGGGTCTCATTGAGTTGCTTATTGCCTTCTTTTGCTGAGGCTGGCTTTGAACTCTAGATCCTCCTGCCTCAGCCTCCAGACCCACTGGGATTGCAGGAGTGCACCACCACCCCCAGCCCAGAAAAATACCTTTTAAGACCCTAAAGTGATGGTATTTTAATTGTTCTAGCCATTAGGTTGTCAGGGAGCATGTCATCATGCTGCTGGTAACAAACCTTCAGAAGCACGCCCCTGGTGAGCCCAAGCAGGGAGGGGCGGAGGTATCTCCCAGCACTCCCCATACCCAAGCCAAGTTAATCTGATGTTTCAAATGTGTGAAGCTAAGACTTGCCTATTGTGCTTGCACATTTTGTTTGGAAATTACGACTCTATTTGCTTCAAAGTAACTTTCAGGTTTAAACCCGAATGATCTGTACTCCGGGATGGGTACTGGTATGACTCCGGGAAATAGTTCAGGTTGGAAGCGATAGGCTTTCATTTTGAAATCTGAGATTGTTTCCTTTGAGATTTCTAAGTGCAGATGTCAACTGGGCTAGAAACGTAAATGTGCAACAATTGGAAGGACAAACGTTTCTGGTCATTTGCTGGAGACAGCAGAGGCTGCAGGCCGAGAGAGCAAACGTCAGCTGAAACCCACAGAGCAGGCTTCCTGGAGGAGGAGGCTGTGGGCCGAGATTCACGTGCAACATTTGCATGCGAGAACCTGTGTGTACTGCGCAGGGAGGTTGCTGCAGGAGAACCTGACAGCAGGCACACCTGAGCGGTGGGCAGACGACAGAGGTGTTTGTTTACCTCATTATCTCTCTGCAAAAAGAGGAAATTCTCAAGATCCGTTTTATTTTCAGGTGGCATGATGCTCTGCAAGGTTATTTACTCTTCCTTTAAACAAACAAACAAAACAAAAGAAGCAGAAGGTAAATGTTGTAAACATAAGCTGGAGAACCCTCCAGAAGGGAACCTGTGGTGGGCGTTGTGGAAGGCTGCCCTGCCTTTCCCAGCTCAGCTCTGCAGCAGGTGCTCTGGTGGCAACTGCAGAATTTGACTTGCAGGGAAGGAACCTCTGGAGCAGGCGAGGTCTGGACTTGGTAGAGGTGGTTTCCAGGATCCAGAACCTCATCTGTGTGGTTCAAGGGCTGCCTGCTATGATCCTGTGACCCCAAGACTCCTCTGCATGTCTGACCAATGCTGGACTCTCTTCTTTCCTGGAGTTTTGCAGGACTCATGCTTGGCCCAGCCTGATGCCCAGATCCTCTCATTTTCTAGCCCCCAGTCATCTGCTTCCTTCTCCTTCAATAGACACAAATTCGTATTTGATATTTTTCCTGCAAATGCCACCTCCCGCCTCCCAGGTTAGGTCATCCTGGATGTTGGTACTGGCATAGATCAAATGGAAGCTTGCCTCCCTGCTAACCCTGGGACCACACTGGTAAGTCTGAGTGTTTTCCAGACTCCTGTTCATATGTTCATATGATCTTAGTTGACCCAGCAGCAGGTCTGATCTGGTCCCAGCTTCCCTGCCTGATTTGTCAGCTCATGGCACTCTCCTTGCTGCAAGCCGTGGAGATTTGGTACCGTGAATGAACCTCTGTTCCATGAAACCTGGACGTTTCCAGGAGATGAACTCAATTTATTGACCAAACATTGATTGTCTGACCGCCATGGGCTCTATACATCCTGTGGCAACAGAGAAACTAAAGTCCCCATCCTGACGTAGCATTTTAGTAGGGGTTGGGTGGAGGCAGTGGATGGGAAATCATCAAAATCATGGAGCCTGGCCTCCGAGGTCTAAGTATTAGGGAGAACGATGAAGCAGCAAGGGGGAACGAGTCTCCAGAAGTGGTGAGGAAGGATGGGCCTCCGCAACACCCGCTGCACTTAAGCAGAGACCTGGGAGGAGAAGGGAGGAAGCCCTCAGAGTTTCTCACAGCTCCACTCACTTTAGCCCCTGATGAGCTCCACCACCGATGAGCTCCTTGACCTTGGATGAGATGGTCCATCACTCAGCGCCTTGGCTTTTCCACATACAGATTGGGGGTAATGACACTTACCTTCTCAAGCTTGTGGGTTTGTCATGACAATTAAATGAGTTCAGCATCTTAACAGAACTGGGCTCAAATGTACACTAGAAAAATGTTGGACATTATTACCTGTTTCATAGCTTGGGGTATAAATAGGGTCCCCTTGGAACAAAGAAGTTGACTTCTGCAAAGAGATTTGGTGGTGAAAATGTCTGGCTGCGCCTGTGACCCCAAATTCTCAAGCAGAGACAAAGCACCGAGTGTCCATAATTACACCTCGGCCTTCGTGTTCATCATGACAAAGAAACGCACACAATGTCAGGGACTCTAAATGTCTCAACAGGAGAATTTTGCTATTTGCTTTTCAAAAATGGGTGAAATGTAAATTGTTGGTAAACAAATGCAGCATGAGGACTGTCCCACCCACAAAGCTCACAGCCGGGTTTCTTCAGCACAAACTCTGAGAAGCATGTAAATGAGGCCAGTTAGAAAGTGCCCTTTCCATCTACTCGTCAGTTACTTCTTTGCTATTTCTTTGTTGAACAAGCAGTTTCTCAGGTGGAAATCTAGACTCAGGCAGACACAGCTCCTCTGAAGGAGGACAGGATGAAGAAGCAGAGTGGGGAGGAAACCTGGAGAGGAGCAAACCTTGGTCATAGGGCAAGCGGGGCTTGGTCAGTGTGACCCATCTCAGATCAGGCTGATGGAACTGCCTAGCACCGACCCCTCTGCCCAGGCCTGCACCCACCCACCCTGCAGATTCTTTTGACAAGAATCAGATCTCCTATTGACAGAAGAAGCAACTCGAAGGTGTGAGAGCTCGTGCCTGTGGAGTGGCCAAACCCTCTAAATCAAACCGCAGTTCAAAGCCACTGAAGAGCCCGTCTCACAAGAGCCCAGCACACAGGGTGGGGGTCCACAAGAGTGGTGCATGAGATTCCCACTGGAGTCCTGCTACTTTAAGTACAGGTCCCTCTGCCTTGAGTGGCCTCCACTGGGAATAGTGCTCTAACCTCTATAAGTACTAGTGATGCATGAAAGGTCGGAGGCAAGGAGAGAACGGGTACCTGCCCCCTCCCCTTCCCAGTGATCCTTGCCTAACAGGTGTCTGTAAAAAAATTCCACCCTGTGCACATGAAATTCTCCACCCCTGCGAACCCTGCACAGGAGAAACACCCCCATCCCCGGTTAGACCTGTGTAGCTCGAGCTCAGACTTTCGGTCTGGAATTAGAAACCTAATCCAGATGACCTAAATTCAAAACACCGTCTGGTCTCAACACACAATGGCTACGTCGGAGAAGGACTGGGCAACCTTTCTCATCCTTATCCTGGTCAGTCTGTTGAACTTCCCTGTTTTCATATGGAAACACCAAGGGATGGTGGAAAGCTTCTGGGAATGCATCCTGGCGGTTCCTGTTGAAGAGAGAGCCAGTTACAAAATGTCCAGGTAGTTGATCAAAATTCAGATAGAAATTTATATTTGGGCAAGCTTCTAGTCCCAAGTCCACAGCAGGCGGATTTCATCATTTTAAATGAAAAAACATACCGCCAGCTTTTAAATTGGAGGAGTAAAGTTCACCTGCAGAACGCCAATTCTATGGGCACATTATAAACTCCAAAGCCAAGCTCACAAAAGTAGCACATTTTTACAAAACTGCAGAAGCTTGATTTAGTCAGTGAGAATTTCTTCTTCACACAAATTTTTGTCATCTCTCTCAGCTCCAGGGGCCCCTTAATGACAAATTAGCAAGGTGCTCCTGTCTTGAAGCTAGGAGACGGTTTAGCACATTGACATGCAGCATTGTGACCTGCTTCTTGCTAGACTGCTAATTAATATTTGCACTGGCTACAGAATTAGCTTGTTTTTTAGACTCTTTCACGTTCAAAGACTGCCTCCAAGTAAAGCAGGTTTTTATCTAGCAAACCAACTCTCACTCTGTTTTATTAATATTTTTAAGGACAACTACTACTAAGTATCTATTTTTGCTAACCCGTCAGGCCTCCTATGTACTCTGCATTATCCTAACCATGCTACTGTTGTGTGGGATAAAGAGTTTTGCCCCATTCTGTGGCTTAGGAAACAACGTTTTGAGAGTTTATTTGTTTGCCCAAGGATCTGTATTTGATGAAGGCTGCAACCAAGATTCAAATCTTCTGCCCCCAGTTCAAAGGTGCTCTTAATTAACCACCCACCTCTGTGAAGGGGAAAAGCCAACCTGAAATGCTCAGTGGTGCTCTGCTGCTGTGGACTGAGCGCATGTCCCTCTCAGGTTCAGGTGTGCATGGATTGAAGTCCCCAGTGCTATGGCAGGTAGAGGAGGGGACTTTGGGTATGATTAGGTCATCAGGGCACCCCAAGGATAGGACTAGTGTCCTTAAACAAAGAGACAGAAGAGCTTGTACTTCCTTCCTTTCTCTCTCTCTTCCACATGGGACTCCCCAGAGAAAACAGCCATCTGAAAATCAGGAAGAGGACCTTCACCAGACACCAGTTCCCTGGGGCCTTGATCCTGGACGTCCAGCCTCTGGGACCATGAGAAATGATCTCTGGTGTTTAGGTTACCAGTCAACGTATTCTATTATAGCAGCCTTAACAAGTGCCGCACATTCCTATAGACTTCCTGCTCCAAAAAAGAAAAATAAAATGTTCCTTTAAACTAAATGGTTTACCTGGAAGTTATGTTAATTTCAGCAGAGACTCCCAACATTATACCAGAATGCAAATATGATCACAAATAGCTTCATTGTTTTAATGACCAGCTTTCATTCAGATTAGTCAGTGTTCAGGGCTGAACCAGCTAGTAAATATTTTGAAGATGCTGAAAAGGAATAGGAAGTACCTCTTCAAGTGTTTCTTTGTGCAAACAAGACAGTTTTCTTAATGCTAAGAGGATAAGATGAAGATACATAAACACATATTCTATCTATTTTCTCAACTGTATCTTTGTTGAAGGAGTTACAAAAGCAAAATCAACAGATACATAAATGTTTATTGATTTTACAATTACCTTCTCACAGACTCCAGAATGTTAGAAAATTTTCAGGCCCACATAAGTTAGTCCACTGTGAATACTGACTATAAAAATAAGTAAAAATTCCTGCATTATTGTCGAACTTTGAAAGCCCATGGGGCAGATTTCTATGGAGCTCTCCTTGCTGAGCGCCATCTTGGTTTCTTCCTGGCAAGCACTGGGCAAAAGGTGGCTTGTGCACCTGAGGATGGGAACTCAGAAGACAGAAATCAAAGGTGCTTCCCACCTGTGACTGCACACAAGAGCTGGCAAAGGGAGGGTGTGTGGCAACTACTATAATTGGTGAAGTCAGAGATCAGGCGAATTTGACCCAATAACATGCACTAGGAGCCTAACATATGCATAGAGGAACTCAGGACTTAAGTATGATGACGGCAGCAAAGGGTCAAGGTGTACACCAAGATAAGGACTCCCTCTTGGCACTGGAGTAAAAATGACAACAGAAAAATAAATCGATAAAGCAGTTACCAGGAGCTTCAGAAGTGGGCAAGTGATGGACGCATGTGGGTATACAGAACAGTGACTTCCCCCACATGGGCTTGTCCTAAGTCAACTCTTGCTACTGTGACTAAAAGACCTGAAAAGAACAATGCTAAAGGAGGAAAACTTTATTTGGGGGCTCATGGTTTCAGAACTCTCAGTCCATAGAAGACCAGTTCCATTCCTTGGGGCTCAAAGTGAGGAAGAACATCAAGGCTGAAGGATGTGGGAGAGGGAAGCCGCTCACATGATGATCAAGAGGCAGAGAGAGACTCCACTCACCAGATACAAAATATATACCACAAAGGCACGCCCCCAATGACGCACCTCCTCCAGCCACACCCTACCCATCCTCAGTTACCACTCAACTAATCCCATCAAGGTTATTGATGTAAGTTGCTGATTGGGTCAAGGATCTCACAACCCAATCATTTCACCTCCAAATGTTCTTGCATTGTCTCATCCGTGAGCTTTTGGGGGACACCTAATATCTAAATCATAATGGGTGTTAAGATACCACATCCTCTTCCAAAAGGAGAGTGTGGCCAAGATGGAAGGGAGAGACACAGCTTCTCAACAGGTTAGAGAGACAAACAGACATAGAGACACAGATGCAATTCCATGCAGACATAGAGCTAAAGCAAAATAGTACAGTTTCCTATGATATGGAAATATTTAGCCAGAGCTGTATAAAAGTCTGCTTTCTTTGAAATATATTTTGGGAGTTTATCAACTCAAACTCAGTTGGTTAGCATAGCAGGAGTGGGTTTTCCCACATTTACCAGAGCAGACCTGCCTTGTCAGGGGGTGTCCTGTGGGGCTCTCCTGCAAGACTGCTTCAATCAAGGGGTCTGGCTGCTTTCAAGCATCCTCAGGGCCTTCGAGGTCCCCTCCAGATGCTCTACATCCATCCAGCTGTGAGGGAAAAGACAGAGTGTGTTTCTCAGGGGTCCTGGCTTCTCCCTGCATTCCACTGGTCAAAAGGAGACCCAAGGTACTGCCTCCCTTTAAGAGGGCTGGCAGGTGTGAACACCTGTGCTGGAGTGCACACTTCCACCTATCAGTCGTTCAGGTTCACCACCCGTCATTCAGGTTCACAGCCGCAGCTCAAACAGCTAGCAGTAGGTATGATTGGATTTGTCCCATTGGAAAAGTAAAGGGGAAATCTCCCAAAGCTACTAACTGGAAATAAGAGATGAGTAACATGTATCCATGTATGTGAAGCCACCATGTTAAGAAAGTAGAACACAGCTTGGAAACATTATAATCAAGAGTTTAAAATGTGGTTGTGCCTGTTATATAAGGATTGAGGTGGGACCTGAAGATCCCTCTCTGGGACACGCATCCCAGAACTTCAGGCCTCTGATCTGCTCAGTGCTTGGAGGGAACCAGGACCCCAACCCTGGGAGCCCAGCACTCCCTCCTATTTTGAAAGACTTAGAATTCTCCTCTGTATTTCTCGTCCAAGCAGAGTATTACTTTCCCGATGATCTAGGTCAACACTTGAACAGATGGCAGCCGGCATTTCCAAAGCATATCTTGGAAAGAAGCAGAAGAAAGATTCAAAAGGTCGTGGACTGACAGCCTCAAACTTACAAAGAAATCACTTAAAATATAGGTCAATCAAATAACTGTTGGTTTCTTGTTTTAAGAAATGATGTTCAATTTAGGTTGACATCTTACTCAATTTTTAACTTTCTTTAATTTTAGTGTACCATTAATCCATGCTTATTTGGAAAAAAGAGAAAACACAGGAAGAGAAGGGAAGGGAAATCAATCCCCTCTGAGATAATTGGGTATGAACACAAACTTGCTTTGACTTATGTCACTAACTGGGAAGGGTTTTATTTCTTTATAACATTTTGTGAGCTTGTGTTTTTTTATTTCCTACAGATTTCCAACCTTCACACACGTGGCATACAATAAGAGCATGCTCTGTACATGACCTTTAACTCATCAGGGTCTTCTGTTGGTATGTAAAACGCCTGTGCCATCCCCTCACACGGGCTCAACACCGCCCTGGCCATGTACAACCTCCAATCATAAAGATAGCAGTTGAGTAACTTTTGCTGTTATTTCAGAAAACACTTTGATGAGCATCTTTGTATATCCGTATTTTGACAGTTGATAAATTTCCTTACGAGAAATCCTTTGAAGCAGATCAAAACAAAGAGCACTCAATTCTTTTGATGTGCTCGGTAGGAAAGTTACATGATTGATTTTCATACATGCAGTAGAAGAAAATGGGGCCAATCTGTTGGCTTCCTTAGCCCACTCACTTCAAGATACACTCAACACATGTACAAAATTCAGCAGGAAATTTTGAGATATTTGGATTTTATGCTGAACTGTTTTCATAGTATTTTAAATTTTTTTTCCTTACAGAATTTGTCTCTACTTTCTGTCTCTCTTTCCTCTCTGAATGCCCAATAACTCCTTCAAAAAGAACCCAAAGAACAGGACTCAAGGTTTCCTGCCCACATCTCTGCTGAGAAGCAGACAGCACCATGCTGCAGAGGGCCACCCTCAGAACTCCCAGAAAAAGGCACCAGGCTTCCTGGCACCTGGGATTCTGCCGGTGTGGCCTCCATCAGCTCCCTGATAACCCCTGTATTGGGAATAATTGGCTGTTTTCACTTTGTTGGTGGTTTTGCAAATATTTGTTCATTTTCCAGAAGATAAAGTACTGGGAGCTGAAGTAGAGACACGACCCTCACTTTGGCTGCACAGAGTTTCTCTTGGGCAGCACGCTCTTACACAGGACGTCTGTCCCCAGGAGGGACTGGGAAGGCCCCTGGACGCCTCTGCATCTTGGTTTGCTGGGGCTCCTTCCTGTGAGTCTCACAGACGAGGTGGGAATCTGCAACCTGGAGGGACAGTGAAGCCACGCAGAGCAGGACTCAGTGTGAACGCAGTGTGCAAGACACGCGTGCCCAACAGACATGACCTTGTTGAACACGGAAGCTCTGAGCTGCTTCAACCAAGTGGACAGCTAACATCCAAAGCTGGAGGATGGATGCCTCATTCAGAACTGAGTCTACCCCCTGCCCTGACCCCACTCCTCAGGTAGTGAGTGTGAGAAGCAGCCCAATGAGGAGAGGAAGATCTCCTAGCACATTGTTGATAAGTACAAGGTACTTATGTTCATACTCAGCAGCTGAAATTACAAATCAAGGGCTTTCTAAAAGTATTATGAGAACATCAAGAGGTAACATTTTAGCATAGATTGACATGGGACCAGAAAGGATGGCAGCTGCTGAAGCTGACCAGCAGAATTCAGCTAAAGAAGACGAGATCTAGAGGAGACACTCACAGAGAAGTTTTTCTTAGTCACACCTGACTGTGGAATCCCTATCAGAACCCCTCCCGCCACACGCAGCAGACCTTCACTGTGTGAATGGGTTCAACAAAACACACATCACCACCCACTCCAGCACACGATGGACCTCCTCAAACACTGCCCTTGCCGTTTTCAGAAAGGGTTGCATTAGGGCTGGGGTGCAACTCAGTGGGGCAGCACTCGCCTAGCATGCAGGAGGAATGGGGATGCATTAAAGAATCCCATGGATGTTGTTAAAGTAGATATTTGATCTTCTAGAGACTGAGTTTTGACCCATTGCAGTCAAAACATGATAAGAAGAAAAAGCAGACAGATTAGAAGCAGACCCCAGGCAGAATGTGTCCCCACAAGCAGGTCTGGCTTTTGTGCCATGGGTGCTGATGTGAGCGGTGCCCTCTGGGCTGCCTTGGGTCCACTTACCCACTTTGCCATCCCCACAGCACATTGGTAATTAAGATCAAAATTCTTTCTTACGCAAGTGTGATCTGGTTTCAAGATCCTGCCGATAACAGCCCTCCAGACAATCCTTAATATGGATCCCAATGCCTCAGGAGAGGGGACATTCCCATTGCCTCTGACATCTGAAAGTGCCCTCAGCCATGAGTCCTGTGCATCTGGAAGCAGGACCAAGTTCAACCCACTTATCTATTATTAATGAGCATGACTTAGCAGGTATTTGCTGTTGGATCTGTGTAAGGGTGCACAGTCATTTCCCCCGTAATCCCTATAACAATCCCATCCCGTAGAGTGATATAAACTCTCTATTACAGTTTGGGAGCTGAGGCTTGTAAATATCAGATGACTAACTTGAGGGTACACCGCTCCCCAAGTCCAGATCGCTCTGGGCTCATAAGGTGCCATGCCATCGACCAGAGGAAAGGCAGCTGTTCCCTCTGAGGAGTCTCCAGCTCCTGGCATTTTTTAGTTAACAAATGCTCTGATTGTTCTTCCCTTCATAAGGTGGCCCTTCCGTCTTTGCCTGATCCCATGACACGTCCTGGGAATCCCCTTAGCTGAGTAGCAATTGCACATCCAGCCCATCCCTCAACAGTGGCCTCGTTGGGCATGAGAAATGCTGCTCAGGAAGATGATGAACCACAGTCTGTGCCCATCTGGGCCCCAGTTTCAGTCCTTCCCAATTCTTCACTTCTTTTCTTTTCTCTGTTTATGAAGTGTGTATAAGGTATTAAATTCTATGGCCATGTGCACAGCTAATTGCATATTCAAGTACTATTTCTGACACAGCCAGGTTTCCCGTGTGCACCAAGTGTGCAAACTCTGACTCCTGCGTACATTTCATGATGTTTGAGCTTGAGATGAGCAACCACATCTGCAAAGAGCAAGCAAGATGCAGAGTGAAGGACAGCTCTGAACTGCAGGGCCACCAGCCCTGCCTAGAGGTCCAGGCACAGCCTCCACATGCAGCACCACAAAGCACATGCATTCGCTTAGAGACCCAGCCTCCTGCAGAGATGTGGGCTGAGCCCGAGCCCGGCAGCCCTCCTGGTCACCCTGCAGCTCAGTCTGCACCTGACTGAACTGGCAAGGGAAGAGTGGGCCCAGGAAACACAGCTTTGTCACAGCTTGAGCATCCCCAGGCAAATCAGGTAGCTTAACAAGCTTCTGGCTGACACCTTCCTCAAGAGAGCCAATCCAGGAGCTCCAGACATCAGAACGCGCGCACAGCAAAGTCCCCTTTGTTCCCTGAGGTCTGTGGCCCCAGCATCTCCCATCCCTCCTGGGTGAGGACAGCAGCCTGGGTCCCGGGGACTGGAATGTGCTGCCAGTACCATGGGGACCAGTCTGACTGCCTCCTGCTAAGGGATCATGTCAAAGCCAGCAGCTCAACATCTAAAGCACTGAAAACTTGGTCTTTCACCAGCTCCACGTTCACCTTGGAATTTCTCTTGCCCAGTTTCTGTCTGAGGTTGAGGCTTTTCTCCTTCGGGTAAACATATCTCTGGCTGTCTGGGCCTGGGAGGCTCAGGGACTTCTGCTGCCCCAGTGACACCTGCTATTGAGAAGGAAGTTGGTGAAGTCCCCAAGGAAACTCACTGTGCAGCTGAGAGTGCACTCAGATTCCCACATCTGCAAGGCTAAATGGCTTGTCTTGCAGGGAATGAGTACGGCTGTGCTGAACGAGCAAGATCAGATGGGGCCAGGGATGGGGAGGGGAGGAGAACAGGAAGAAAGGCTCCCTGGGTGGGAAAAGAGGGGAATCAGAGACTGCAAAGCACCAGCCTATTGGCTATGGACCTGCCAGAAAGCAAAACGAGGCTGGAGGCCAGAGACACTGCTGCAGAAGCACAGGCCTCCTGTTTCCATCACAGGAGGCCAAGGCCAACTTGCTGAGGGCAGAGCCTGTGGCACAAGGCTGCTGCTCCCTGGCCAGAGCTTGCCCAGCAGGGAAGTGCGAGGCTTCTGCTCAGCCTGGCCGCAGAGAGATGATGCTAGTGATCCCCGTCCTCACCTCCCCTGCACTGGAGAGAGTTTAGGCACATGTTCAACAAGTTCAGAGACAGAGTTCCCTGACCTAGACCTAAATCCTAGAATCGTAGCAGGGGACATTTGGCATCAACACTGGTGTTCCCCTGGCCTTCTGCTTTAGGAAATAATTCTATTATTACTATTTTAATTCACCTTAACTTTTAACTAGGGCAGAACTTGAAGTACCTGTATGACATCAAATTCTTGCAGATTTTTTAAAGTAAACTTTAAAACAACCTGCTCTTGAGGTGTTTATATAAATACTTTCAAGATGATAATTTGGGGGTTCCAAAAATATTTTATCACTTTTGTAAAGTTCAGATCTGAGTTGGACCCCCAGAGGGAATCCACTCAGCACACATCACGAACACCTCAAAGACAGCATCTCAGAGCAGCAATGGTCTCGAAGCTGGGAAGCCGATGGTCAGGGCTGCAGTTCCACACTTCCTGAATCATCCTGCTCGTCAAGAGAAGCAATTAGGGTATAACTTAAGAATTTCCAAACTTGCGAAGAAATCTGTTTAATCCTTTTTGCATTTTACAAATTTTTTTTTTTTTAAATCCTACAAGGAAATCTAATTTTGAGGTTGGAAAGGAGAAGGTATTCACTCTCCTCCAAAGCAGCTGTGAGAAGCCTCCTGGGCAGCCTGAGATCCCCTCGGGCAGCTTGCCAAGGGCAGGACAGCCTCCATCTCCAGCTCTGGGAGTCTGCCAGTCAGGGGAACCCTGTCCTGGTGGGAGCTCAGGACTCCATCTGCCTGCCAGGGGCTTCGTGGGATGAGGACCAAGGGTGATCGCCCTCTAACCAGGCACTAGTTAATGCAGACGGCCCATCAGGTGCACTTTCAAGGGAGAAGGAAAACGGTGATTTTATCTCTTTGGGCCTCCTTTCCTCAACTGTAGAATAAGAAATTTCCATTAGGTGGACATCAATAAAACCTTGTCACCTAGTTCGATGTGTCGAACCGGGGGGGTTCCCTCTGCTCATGGCATCAGCGGTCCCTGGCTCACATGGGGTTCTGGAGCTCAGCTGGGAGCACACACCGCCTCTGGGATTCCTGGAATGCTCCTCCCCCACTCCAGCCGGGGTGGCTTTGAGCTCTGCTGTGCTGGTGTCCTCAGGCCCATGTGATGGGAGCTGTGCTTCTGTGGGTGTGCAGCCAACAGTGGCAGATTGCCGCAGCGCCCTCCCCTGCTAGCACACAGAGGAGATGAGCGGCCCTAATAAACCGCAGCTGCGCCGCAGCGCCGGGGGCATCTTCGGGCAGTCTCTTCTAGGTGTTCCTGGCACATCTTCTGGGGCCCTGTGACCCTCCCCAGACGTGGGGCTGAGTGGCTAACTGCTGGCATGTCTCTGAGCACGCCTGCGATCGCGGCACCCCTGAACTGAAGGTCGCAGAGACTTTGTGCCCCGTTACCCGCTCCTCCCTAGTCCCTGCTAATTCCACCCTAATCACTTGATGCGTTTCCTCCTCGCTGCGGGCGTCTGGCTGAGGCTGCCCGCAAATCCTGCAAGACCAGATCAAGATTTCAAAAAAACAAAAAAAAGAGCAAAATATTCCCATTTCAGATGGCAGAGCAGATGGGGCTCTTGGCACTTCCAGAGGATGTAAACTGACCCTCTGCACCAAGCGGGGGAAGGAAGGCAACCTGCCACCCTGCCACCGCTGACGACCAGGCACGGGAGGGACTTGCTTTCCCTTTGAGCTCACAGTGGCATTTCGGAGTTCTTTTCTCTGTGCCTGACACAAAGAAACCGCAGGAGTTTTCAGATGCTGTTGGAACCTGACAATACAGTGGTGCAGGCAGCCTCTCTCCCCCTGGGTCCTTCCAGCCGGTGGCCTGGACGGTCCATGCTGCACATCAGCTCTGCATGAAGTGAGAGGAACCACAAGGCCGGGGGGCACTGACCAGGGCCTTGCCCATAATAGATGTTCAGTAAATCTGCTCCCTGTGCTGCCCTCTTTTTATCTATGTTGATCAGAGAGAAGAATCTTTGGGATTCTTTCTCCACAACTTTCACTCCTCATGGCTAGAAACCTAAGAATGGGTCGCACATCTTGAAACCCTTCTTTATTTATCAGAATAGGCTCCAAAACTTCCCACCCGTTCTCAGGTGTTCCCAGCACTGACTTACTTTGGTTGGTGTTTATTTTAATAACTTTTAAAGAAATGTTTCAAACAAAATTGAAGTCCCTGAACTTCTTATTAAAACATGGCATAAGCGGGGCATGGGGGTGCAAGGCTGTAATCCCAGCAGCTAAGGAGGCTGAGGCAGGAGGACCATAATTCAAAGCCAGCCTCAGCAAAAGTGAGGTGTCAAGCAACTCAGTGAGACCCTGTCTCCAAATAAAATACAAAACTAGGGCTGGCAATGTGGCTAAGTGGTCGAGTGCCCCTGAGTTCAATCCCTAGTACCCACACAAAGATAAAAAATAATAAAACATGGCATAAGCCAAGAGTTGCTAACTTAGTGAAAGGGTAATTATTAACACTATAAAATCAGAGGCAGGGAATCCTTCAGAAGATTTATGAATGAAAAAAAGACCGTGACAGAAGATAGGGAAGAGATGCAAAGAGGAAAAGTGAGACAAGGAAGGCTGGACTCGCCCTTTGAGCTGTTTGCGGGACACTGCGACCTCCCTTACCTGACACCTCATTGCCCTCCAAACGACTCCGACCTCCAGCCACAGAAGGTGTGCGCTTTGCTGATGGGTTTTGCCCTGACCTTTCTCGACTGACTCTTGACCAACGCCCACAGGCTGCTCCTCTGTCGCCCCTCCTGCCCACCCACCTCATCGTCCACAGCGTACCCGGGTGACCGGCAGAGGCTGTTATCCAAACAATAAAGTGAGTCCTTGTATTTGAAAACCTACAGATCGTTAAGGTCACAGAACCACAGACAACCTGAGATACTGGAGGCTCTGCTCACTTCTGTAAGCAACATGGAAATAGGCTGAAAACAAAGCAAATATAAGGAGACCCCAGCAGCCTGGGGGGGACCCCAAGTGGGGAGGCTGTGGTCCTCCATCTGGGGGAGGGCAGCTGCCGATCTGCTGGAGAAATGGAACCTGGCTACAGAGGTAGATACGGCCGGGTCGAGGGAGGCCATCACCACAGTAAGGGGACTGTCCCCTCAGCCTCCACCCTCCCCTGCCCAGCACAGACCAGGCGGGAGTGAGAGAACTGACCTTGAGAGCAGAAGGAATCAGAGAGACCTGGGCTAAGCCACAGGCCCACAGATCCCGAGAAGCAGTCACTGAGAGACGCTCTCGTCCACAAACCATGCACACATATGGACCTTCCAGTGGGATGTTTAATGCTCAATGTCTTAAAGAGAAAATCAAGAAACAGTAGACATTTGAGGGAAATCCCTGATGCAAAAGAGAAGTCAAAACATAAGAGCAGGGGAGAAAGGAAAGCAAAGCACATAATGAGCAGACGAAAATAAAAACTATGTTTGATTTAAGGCTGGAGATGTACTCAGTGGCAGGGTGGTTGCCTAGCATGTTCAGTGCTCTGTGCTCCATTCTGGCACTGCGAATGCTATAAATAAATAAATAAATGGATATATTTATCTATGATATGTATAATATATATTTATTTATAAATAAAATATATGTTCTATAAATGTTTATAACACTTATAAACATTTATATAACCTACATAAATATATATATTTAATTATTATCTTCAAAAAGAGAACATAGTATAACCAAGAAACAAGAAATGAATACCATCAAAAGCAAACAGAGAATAGTTGCAATCTTAGAAATTAAAACTATAATAGGTATATTTTAAAACACAATAAAAGGGCTGGAACCTATGTTTGGAAAAATTTCCTGGAAATTGGAACAATAAAATAGAGGAGATGAGAAATAGAAGGTAAGGAAATTGAAGGATTAGTCTGGGATCGAAAGTCTTTAAAACAAGAGTTCCAGAAGGTCCACTGTAAATGGAAGGGAAAAATAGTATTAAAGAAATAATCCAAGAAAATACCTCATAACCAAGAGACACTTGTTGCTATATTTTTTTTTTAAATCATGGATCTCTATAAATGCCTTTCCATGAGTCGTGATCCAGTCTCCCACATGCCCATAATGGTACCAGGTGTTCTCATATTTACCTTGGTGTTAGGACCTCTCCTTGCTATTACAATGCACTTCAAGAATGCCAATGAAGATGAAGATGCCAAAGTTCAGAGAAGTTAGGCACACAGTTGTCCCCCTTATCTGAGGGACTACGTCACCCCGTGTGTATGGAACCCAAATGCACATGCTATGATTCTTCCTATACACACATACCAGTGATCAAGTTTAATTTATAAATCTGGCACTGTAGGAAATTAACAATAAGATTAAAATAGAACTGTTGTAAACATACCTTGTCATTTAAATGGCCAGCTTTGCTACCCATGTCCCCTTGGGCCATTATTAACAAAATGAGCGCCATGGTGCACCAGTTCTGAGATGCCCTGGCGTCTACCTGGTAACCAGATGGTGGCTAACTGGCCGACAGTGTTCCAGCATGGACACACCAGACAAGGCGACGGTCACTGCCAGGGAGGGACGAGCAAGGTGGCCTGAGGTCTCAGCACACTTCTCCAAACAGCACAGAATTCGAAACCTAGGAATTGTTTATTTCTGGAATTTTCCACAGTCGACCACAGGTAACTGAAACCACAGGTAAGGACTTTGCTGCGACCAGCACAGCAACAACAGAAGATCTCGAGTGGAGGCAATGGGAGACTAAGAACATCACAGACAAAGAAAGACACAGACATTTTTAAGAAAAGCTGGGGCCAGGAGGGACACTGTCCTCTGGTGGAGGAGCAGTGACCCGAGCTAGCTCTGATGTTTATTATATAGGGTCTCGTGCAGGAAGCAATCTACGCAAGCTCTGCAAATCATTAAAGGCTTGTGAATCACCAAAAGGCTTCTCAGTGGGCTGAAAAGTTAGAGTTGGAAACATCCTGTGTCTATCCTGTTGTGCCCAGAAAACCCCTGACCCCGAACATGTGACCACCGCTGGAGTCAGAGCGAGGGTGAAGGCTCACAGCCTGCCTTTGGCCAGGAGTGTCCCCCAGGCTCCACTTCTGCTCCACGCGGCATCAGCTGGTGACTGTGGCTTGTCCGCTCTCCAGACTTACCTGTGAAGGTGGGATAGGACGCACGGAGCCGTGACTGTCGGGCATGGTCATTGTATCACACTTGTTGGTCCAGGGCTCCTCGGTGGTTCTCCAGGGAACCCGGAGGGTCCTGCTCTCCTGATTCCTATGGCATTTGGTCTCACCCTCCCCATTTGACAGGATTAGGATACAGAACTTTGCAAATGGCCCTGCCTGGGGATGGGGGCCATCCTCCAGGGGGTTCTGCAGGCCACAGCCCCGCCTCCATCCTTCAAGAGTCAGTCCTGAGCTCACCAGGCCCCTCGGGAGTCGAAAGTACCTAGCTGTCCACAGGCTTCAAGGAACTCAAGGAAGGCTGACCCCACCCAGCTGCCCAGCCGCTGATTCAGGCAATGAACATGCTCACCTTGGCCCTGCCCCATACACAAAGTGAGGACCAAAATGGGGCCCGTCCTGTCTCTCTTCTCAGGACACCTGAGGGACAGAAAGTAAACATCCCTTAGGAAACAGCAAGTGGGAAGCTTTAGAGCCTGAACCCCAAGGAGGGAAATTGCTTTCCATCAGAAAAGGCCCCATGCAGAGAGCAGTGTGACTCTGGGCCACCATGAGTCACAGCTTCAGCTTCCCAGGTCTCCCTGTGAAATGCCTCAGTCGCTCCTACCTGGTGACTGCCTCCTGGTCCCCTGTGGTGACGGAGGAACATCTGCCTCAATGAAGGTAGTGCGATTCCACCCCGCTGTCCCTCTGGGGGCTCTGAACCACCTCAGGGTTTGGGATTTGTCTGAACCAGAGACTAAGAGCCTTGGCATTTACTCACATGAGCAGAAAAGACTGGCCAGAGGAGTGAAAGGCCCGTGGGCCCTGGCTCGTCAGCGCTGCTCCCATCAGGGTCTCTGAGCTCACTGGGACCCTGGGCCTCCCCAGGGAGCAGTGTCCATTTTCCCAGAGGCATCCTGACTAGTTCCCAGGGCCTGCTCTGGGCTGGCCTGAGGTAGGACAGGCTGGCTGTGTACAGCCCCAGGGTCCGTGCTAATGGTGCCTCGCTGGGCCCGTGAAGCACAGTGTGCCGGAGGCTGATGTAAGAGCCTCGACCATCTCTCCCTTCAGAGAATGCTTCTGAAACTAGAATCTACAGTCAGTGGAAATAAAGATGTTGTTTCTTTAACTCATGACCAACCCTTTCCCCAGGGACTCCTAAGTCCCTTGGAGGCCAGGAACTCGAATGACCCCAGAGCATCAGAGTCTGCCCCCAGGTGGAAACACAGGTCCACAGAGGGAGAGCTGCCAACTCGGGGCCTGGGCATCAGGCCTGGAATTGCAAGGCCGGGCGGAAGCGCCGAGGTGTGCGGTGGCTGCTTTGTCTTCGGGAGCATTCTTCCTGACGCTGGGGAAGAGAAGGGCTGATTTTTCCACTCCATTCACACCAGCTGCCACACAGCAGCAACGAAAGCTCTGGGCGCAGCGCTCTGGCTGTGGATGGTGGAGGGCCCAGCTGCAGATGGACGCAGCATCTGGTCCAGAGAGGTGCTGTGGCTGCCCCGCAACACGCTGCACAGGCCTGGGATGTGGGGAGCAGCTCGCAGACTCCCTCGCCTCCCTCCGCAGATTTAGGAAGCGGGAAGCAGCCAGCCAAAAACGCCCAAAGGAGGAGGCCCAACTGTGCCACCAGAATATACCAATATTCATGGTATATTCTTTTCTTCTTCCTTAAGGCTGACACACATCTAGCCATTGCTTTGCACTTAGACCAGGCCAGGTCTCCTGCCACCTGGCTGGGACCAACTGCCTGGACTCAAAGACTGTGTTGTCCTGCTGTCCTTAGGGATGCTTAGAGTCTCCCACCTCTGGGGTCTACAAAAAAAACAAATTCAAGAGCAGCAGTAAGGGCACCCCCTTAGAGCCAGATTGGACGCTGGATGCCGGCTTCTCTATCAGTCTGCAGCTGCTCTCTGAGCTGAGCCTCCTGCCCAGGTGGACACAGCCACCACGGCCCATCATCAGGGATGCAGGCTGGTTTCTGAAGTGGCTGGGACCTCTCAAGCTTCCAGAAACACCGTCCATCCTGGTCTTAAGACTTTTCTCTGTGATTTCAGGTCACATCCTGTGTCGGGCTGAAAATCTCCCGTTATGTCAGGGATGACTGACAGCCTCTCATTTGACAGGTGGGAACAGGAAGGCTTTTCAAGTCCAAACAGCTTGCGATGCTCACGGTGGCTTTGAAGGACAGCAGGGAGGACTCAGTCTCTTACTCTTTATGCAAACTCTTCTTTTGAGGGCACCTCAGTAACCACCCCAAAAGAACTCCAGGAAGGTGTCCAGTGTGTCACATGAAATCTCAGGATCCCTCTGTGGTCCATCAGCCACAGGCAGAAGACCTGCCTGAGCAACCATGCCCTGGGTGGGATAGAGAGGGATTTACTGGGGTAAATAAAGAGACTAACTTTTTTAAGTAAAAAGGAATCTTACAGACCTTGACTGAGGCTTTAACATGGTATTTCTTTCTGGATTTGGGGGTGTGAAAAGGGAGTGGTAGTCCAAAATGAGGGCAGGGGTCTACAGTCAGCTCTCCCATCCACAGAGGCAAATGACCTGCAAAGATAAAGCTTTCAAAAATTGCATTTGCACTGAACATGCAACACGCTCTGCAACACAGCGACTTCACACAGCAAGTGCGCTGAGTCTGTGCTCAGCACTGTAAGTAACCTAGAGATGACTCAGTGTATGAGAGGCTGTGTGAGGCAATGTTTTCTGTAAGGGCTTGAGCAGCCTCAGATTTTGGTAACCACAGAGTCTCCTGCAGACGCTGAGTTCGACTGCACTTCAGTAGGAGAAAATTCTCCATTTCCGCTGATTCCTCTGACCTTGCTGGGGAAAGCCCCACTCACAGACCTGGGGGGGCACTTTGGATAGTTC
>JAJEJO010002669.1:0-42489 GCA_020662805.1 Glaucomys volans
TAGAACAAACAGGCTGCCAAGAGTTTAGAGCTTCTGTACTAAAGGAGATTTGGAGAAGCTTACAGGAAAACACAATCCACCACTACAAGCTCTACCAGATGGAGACTTCACAAACTGTAGCCATCCAAAAGGATCTGTCCGTGCAGGCAAGAATAGCAAGAGAGGAGCAGGAACACTTTGTACATGTTGTCAATCAATCAGCATGATGTTCCCTGGGATGGCCACACTGATAAACTACCACAGTCTGCTCCCAACACCCTCCTCATTCATTCATTCATTATTTCATTCATTCATTCATCTGAATGCTGTGCCCTCTTCAATTCCCCTCAGTGCTTGACAAGGATTCCACTGAGTTACAAAGATGTTTGCAAGGTCTCATCTTCCTGGGAATTGGGGCCGCTGTTTCCTGTTGTCTTGTTTAATTTGCCTATGCTTGGGAATAATATTATATTGGATTTGGGGGAATTTTAGGGTCTTAGGGGATTTAGAACAAAAGAATCAAACAGCTAATCATACTGGATATAACCAAGAAAGGCCCTTGTTCTGGGGTGATAAAAGTATAACTTGGAAAGAATGCTATGCTCATTTCCAGCAACTTATGCTAAATGTCACTGCAGATGGTGACTACTCCTAGATGACCTAGGAAGAAAGACACATTGTTCCCACCTTAACTCCAGACAAACAAGTCACAAACAAAGTTGTTAAGGCTAGAAAAATAGTCCCAACAATTAAGACATCATTTGGTAATGCTTACTTGGTTAATGGAAAACTAAGGTATCATCCTAGGAAACCAGCTTCTGGTCCCTTAGATTTAGACCCCTTTTATCTCCCACTGGCAGAATACACCTTGGTTGGCATCAAGTATATTATAATGAAAAATGTACACGGAAGGCTCATCTCCCCTTTTTAGAATATTTAAAATATGTAAAACGCTGGTGTTTGCTTAGTTGCTCTGAACAGCTTTCTTGGGCAGGACAGGCTAATGCTTACTGGGCAAAAGCAGGAGGTGTAATCTAGCAAGAGCTATTGTTCCTATTAAACTAATTATTAACCACATAGTGTAAGCTTATATGTTGTTCATAGAAATGACTTCAGTGCACGATGTTACCAGTAATATAGAAAGTAGAACTAGTTAAAGATTATATAGAAGAATACTTAAAAATATTATGAAGAGTTGATAATATTTAATCTGCTAACATGTTTTGCCTGTTGTCTTGTAATTTGTGTCAGTTTTCTTTTGTGTGGCCTCAAGATATTGTACTCATGCTAGAAACTAACATATAAAAATGGTATGTGGAAAAAATAAAGTCAGAACACAACTTAGCCTCAGATAACTGAGTCTGTGTTGCTTTGTTCTCCACCTCGCTGACACCATCCTAATCACCAGAGAGCACCACGACCCTTTGTGCTAGGGCTGGACCCCGGCATCTGAACATCCACAACCAGGGGCTCTGAGGTCCGGTGCACTGTTATTGATATAATGGTCATTTGAGTTTGACACCTGCCTACTTAACTTTGGCCAAGTTGATTAGTCACTTTTAGCTTCCTTGATTTTAGAAAGGACCCAACAATAGTCACTTGCTATGATCCTTGTCACACACAGCCCTTGTCCTCATGCCTGCCAACTACTCAGCAAATAGAAGCAAAGGGTAGCAGAGCTCTCAAGAAAGAGCCCCGTCCACAGGAGCGCACATGCTCCTGAATGACTGTAGCTGAGGTCTGAGATGTATTCTGCCAGGCCCCGTCATGGGGTCTGGTCTGAAGTCTGAGCTGTTGTCTTCCAAACTTCAGACTGCATATAAACTAAATACTACAAGTGTCAAAGGTGGATTTGGAGGTGGGTGGGTTAACTTGTGATTTGGGCTACAATTTCTCATTATTTCCTTATAAAAAACAGTGTTTTGCCAAATATGTCACAGCATTTCCATTGATGCTGAGTAGAACTCAAGGTGATGTATGCACAAAAACATGCATACTTCCTTCTTACCTCTTTTTCTTCCTAGAACTGTCAACAAAGCTCATTTATTGGGATTCATAATGCCATGGGGAAAGGAGGGGCTTTATGCCAAGAGCTTGTTCTCTCAGCATCTAGGGCATGCCATCCCAAAGTATGACTGTGCAGGATAATAGAATATGCCACCCTACAACTTACTTCTTTGGCATATCTTGAACTCTAGAAACTGCAGCATAGATATGGCTAATACAAATGTGAATTTCAAAGGAAAGTTACATTTTTAAAGGAAGTCTATGTTAGCAAAACATGGTATTAGGTCTGGAGTGGTGGCACCCATCCAGCTAGCTACCTGGGAGATCTAAGCAAGAAGATCACAAGTTCAAGAATGACCCTGGAAACTTTCCAAGACCCTGTTGCAAAATAAAAATTTAAGAAGGGCTGGTGATGTAACTTGGTGGCAGAGCATTTGCCTAGCGTGTGCAAGGCCCTGGATTTGATCCCCAGTGCCATAGGGGTAAAAATAGAAGTATATGAGGAAGAGGGGTGCTCCAACTTCTAATACCTGAGAAATGTTATCAGTATAATGAGGCATCTTTATTCACCACGTGTTTCCTTCCCTCACCCACCACCCCTGGCATCTCCAGGTCCTTATTCCTTTTTTAGCTCAGGATGCTGCATAAGCTCCCATCATCTGAAGCCTTTTTGGCTCTCATGTTTGGTGGGACTACCATGCATATGGACACAATTGAAACTGTTTTCCTCCTGTTAATCTGTCAAATGTCAATTTAATTTGTAGACTAGTCAAAAAAACCTAGGAAAGTGGAGCAAAGCCACACTTCTTTACCCTACTGTTCTGATTAAGCATGTCAATTCCCAGACAGAAAAGAGGGACCCATGGGAAGGAAGATACAAGGAGAGCCCTGAGGGTAGCTGGTAGTTACTAAGAAATCAAAGGTGGAAGAGAAGAGAGGAGGAAAAAAAAAAAAGATTTCAAGAAGGTTTCAGTTACTAATCGCCTACTGCTCACGGTGGTGGTGGATGGGCTTTGTGAGCTTGGAAACTCAGGCTCTGAGCTATTCACACAAGAAAACAAGAAATAAAGACTTGGCCACGGATGTGGTTTTATCTCTACAATGCAAAGCAGTTGAATATTTCAAAGCAACCAGGTAGTTTTGGCAAGTTTACCTTATGCACAGAAACATTTGATGTACAAGAACTTGTAGCTCTTGTTCTAACTTCATCGGAAACTCAACCAAACCTGACACAATGGAAGGCCCAGCTCTGTTTCCACAGAGGTGACATTGTCCTCATACTGCTGTTATCAAAGCAAAAGAATATATTTTTGAGTGATGAAAACTGTTTTTATAACATCTGAATAGCTAAGAATATCTTAGAATAAGAGATTGGTTTCGCCCCATACTCTCTGACATCACTTTAAAATAAAAATGAATTACTTCCTAACAAGGGGACTTTGGAAAACTGGTTCTCACTGGACCACCCACCAAGTTGCGCACTTAACATAAGCAACATCATTAAATTTCATGATAACCTTGAGAAGCAGTTATTTGTGAATACAGGTGTTTATACAGAAATTGCAGATTAGAAAGGCAAGTCCAGGAATGGGACTCAGCTTTCAAACTCTGATTCCATGCTGCTTTGAATCCCACCCAGCTGACCACTCAATGATATCACCACCAACAGAAACCACCCCCATTTATTGAGCACTTACTATGTGTTTCTCTGTGTAGCAATAGTGGACCTTTTGCTGACTCTGGACCTGCCTTGCAGGCCCTAATCTCCATACTGCTTTTCTATAACCCTTAGGCACAGTTGACCCTGACAATGGAGGTTCCAAATCCTACTAAAATGAATGTTCCTGGGTCAGAGGGTATCAATGACCATCCAGGTTTAGTAAAAAATATTAGAGAAAATCCTCTATGACCAGGAATAAAATGTGAGTGCAGAGTGACTGGAAAGATGAAACTGCCTTGGGAAAAGGCACAAGTCTTTCTGTTGAGATTGATTTTGATCTGCCAGTCTCCTTTAAACACAGGGAGCTTCCAAGGGGAGAGCTAGCTATTAAAATTGCTAATCACTTGTTAAAATGTAAAACCTTCCTGGGGACAAGTTCATCTGCATGTGAATTAGGTGTCTAGAGTAGTTATAATCATTCCATTATGTGCTTATGATGGGTAGAGTAGAATTTAAGACAGAAACTGCAAGACTGTCTCAGGTCACTGGAATGTGCTGAGAAAACTGGAGAGGATGGTAGGATCATGAGCCTCAAGAAGCAGACCTGAATACCACACAGTGCAGAACAATTAATTTCTGAACTACTGAGGAAATCACTGCCTGGTAATTGCTTAGGAGAGGCAAGAAGTGGGTAGAGTCTGGCAGTGTGAAAACTCATTTGTAAAATCACAGTTTTTCCTAAATGAAAACACTTGTGAGTGAGGAGAAGGACCATTTCTTTCCTTTTCCATCTTATCTCCTCCAGCTACCATCTGTGTGGCTTCCATGATGTCCTGGGAGTTCCCCATATGTGTGACTATCCGACCAGGGAGGAAGCTAAGAACAAACAGTGAAATAACAAATTCATGAAGCAGAGTGCCGAGCCCTAGCAACACTGGTGGGCAGTGAAGGGACAAGGAAGGGTCCTTTTGCAGATGTTCCAAAAGAAGATAATAACTCATGCAGCAACTCAACCCTGGGGTTAAGTTTTATTTTTCTTCTCATCATAAACATTTTATCAAGGGATAAAAAAATGACTATTTTATTCCATTATTTTATGGAAGTGCCATAAAAGGCTTTGAAATGGCTTTGGAAAGCTTGTTGAGCCAATTTGGTGTTGTGCAAGATAAATTATTCAAATTTTGTTTCTTCATGCCTGGCAAATGGAAGGGAAAAGATACCAGGGAGAAAAAGAGAGACCTTGGAAGAATGTGTAATCATGGCAAATGCCCAAAGTCCCAGAGGTCTCAGTCCCTATCCAGATGAGTTCATTGGTGCTGAAATGTAGCCCTCTCTTTCTGTTACAAGACTGGGAACAAATATGTCAGTCCCTTTCCCATAAACTGGCCTAAAAGGGAAGAAAGGCCCAAAAGTGCAAATCCAAGTTTTGTGGCCAACATTAATTCATAGATTTGGCACAGCCTGAAGGAAAATGACAGCATTATTTAAGGAAATTAATGAGCTATGCCTAAAATTTTATAGGAAAGCACAGGACTGAGAATACTCAAGATTATCCTGAAGAACACAAACGAAAGCTACCACCAGTCATCACGTCATGATATAGGACTAAATTATTTCATACAATACACTATTGACTCAAGAAGGAGCAAAACGAACAGTGGGATAAAAATGTATAACTCAGACACAAGCATGTGCTTACAGGATCATTTAGTTTATGGCAAAAATGGCCCTGTAGTGAAACAGGGGAAAGGTAGTGTTTTCAATGACTTGTATTTAGACAGTGTACATTTGTGTATTTGTGTGTGCATGCACACGTCTGCATGTGCATATTCATCACTTATATCAGCCACAAGAGGAAACGGTCTCTGATGGACTGTAAAGATAACCAAAGCAGATATCTTTGTAACTTTAACATAGGTATCTTTCTTCAACAGGACACAAAAGGGGCTAACCATACAAGAAAGGAAATTGGAAATGAATAAATTCGACTCTGTTAAACTAAAGCTTCAGGTATCAGATTAATCCTGCTGTCAAAATAATCAACATCTTTGGAATACACACACACACATGCACACAAACACAAATGTTTGAGGACCCTGAAGATTTTGACAGTGTACCAACTCTGTGAGGAGTTCTGGAGAAAAAAACCTGGATCTTTATAGTTTCGTCGGTCACAGGCACATGAACCACCATCCTATGAAACTCCACATTGAAAAGCTGAGAGAACGCTTGTTCAACTGATTGGATTTGGACTAGGTCCACAGTAGCACGGGAAGTAAAATGATCTTGTGGGAGGGACCACAATTGCCAGCCACAATAATTGTATGTACAATGTTATATGCTTTCTGTTTTCTTAATTTCTTTAGGTCTCAGTTATCCTAGTTAGTAAGCAGTCAATATCTATTGAACTCCTGCTATAGATCAGCTGCTGAACTGCAAAAGTAATTTATGCCTTGATTCACAAAATTATCATGATGTGGGAAGAATGTAAGACATATGAATATGGCTAGGATAGAAATATAAAGATATTTTTGGTCATCAAATGGTACTTTTTAAAAAAAATTACTGGAGATTGAATGCAGGGGTACTCCACTACTGAACTACCTCTCCAGTCTTTTTAGTTTTTATTTTGAGACAGAATCTTACTAAGTGGTCCAGGTTAGCCTCTAATATATGATTCTCCTGCCTCAGCTTCCTAACTCGCTGGGATTACTACTTCTGTTACAGAGCTGGGGACTTCCAAGAAACTGAGGCAATGCAAAAACTGCTCTTTGAACCCCAGGTCTTGTGGCAAAAGATTTCAGACATGTCACTCAGAGTAACAGAAATGAGTTTATTGAAGGGATAGGGAAAAGGGAATGGGGACACACTCAAGGGAGAGAGTGGGTCCTCTCAGAGGGATAGTGTGCCTCTCCTCTACTCCACTTTTGTTGGGGATCCTAGAGAAGTTTCCAGAGAGTCCTACCCAGGTCCACCTCTTGACTTATGACTGACGGCAGGTGACATTAGACTTTCAAGCCTGCACTGTCATAGAAACCCTAGATCACCTTGGCCCATGCTGACTGGTTCTAATTGGATTCTTAACCATACCTTCTTACAGATTTTGTGGTTACAAGGAACTGTCCTTATCTCCCAGAATTTCTGGATCTGGTCACAAAACAAAAAGATACTAAAATCAGATAGTTAGGGGAATCTCACATGCAAAATAAGGATGGTTGATATGCAAGGAAAAGTGTAGTCATGGCAAATGAAATACTGATTTATTTATTTTTCAATAATCTGATGGAAAAGAGTGAGAATTTGGGCCTGTTGAGTTGATTTTCAATATCTTACTATGTATGAAATTATCTAGTCATCACACAAAAAAATAAACAAATAATGCTTTGACTTCTTTGCCAATAACAACAACACTCTGAGTATATTGAAAACCACAATAATTTGATAAGAACTGTCACATTTCATTCCATGCTTGTTTCTTGATGTTACTGCTGTCTGTATACATGTATGTGTGTGTGTTTCTGTCTATCCTTCTTTTTATTCTTTTGTATGGTTATTCTACATTTTTGCTTTCTTCTATCTTCTTTCCCTTCCCTGGCTTCTATCTCCTCCTCCTCCTCCTCCTCCTCCTCCTCCTCCTCCTCCTCCTCCTCCTCCTCCTCCTCCTCCTTCCCTTCCCTTCTCTTTCTGCCCCCATCAACCTCTCCATTTCTCCCTCTCTTTCTCCTCACTCTCTTCCCCCTCTCTGCCCTTTGTCTTCCTCCCAGGGAGGCACCATCATTCTTTTGATCCTTCTCATATTTGTTCTCATTTCTCAATTCCTCTTTCCCTTGTGCCTTGCTGTCTTTTCACCACCGTTGCAGATTCCTGCAGAGGACACTGAATACTTCAGCGTAATCTCTTTCTCCTGTCAAGAGGAGACAGTGGGTTCTCAGGAAATCACAGAGTAACAGACTCTAGAGTGAGGCTTCTAGGTGTTACTCTGAGGGAAGGTGTTCAGCCTGAGAGGCCACTAAAGGTAGCAAATAGCCTTTGAGAGTCAGGGGACAGGAAGGCTCTCAGGCCCCTAAATCCCACTGTAAACCAGAAGCTACATTTTGATGGAGACAAACATCTTCCTTTTAGAGAAGAACTTAAACCTCCCTCAAGCATTGAGCTAGGACTTTCCTTGTCAAATACATTTGGTTGTCCCTTGTTGTGGAAAGATAAACACCAGCTTTTAATTCCATCACCAGTCTTCAAGTGCACTACCTCAGGAAACCCACATTCTTGATGTGAAACAAAGGAGCTTGTCCACCAAGTATTGTAAGATGTTGGTCTTCACTCAGACCTAGACTCCAAACACTGTATATGGCATCACTTATAAAATGCATTTAAATGACTTTCTGTAAGGCAGATAGTGTCCAGTTTGCAGTGTCCAACACTTTTTATTGTCTAATGCTCACCAATTTAACATATTTATACCAGCTGTGCCCTCAGAAGAGGGGGCAGATCCCAACTAGACGAAGGGAGTCTCCACTCTGAGCTGGGAAGGAAAAGGAAGGAGTGGGAAGAGACAGGGAGGAAAGAGAAAATCAGGGAGAGGGACCACTTGGCTCAGGCTCCTTGGAGGAGCCTGGCAAGGAGGGGATTTGCTGCCACATCACAGAACTGCAGCCTGACGCCAAACCTCCTGCTCCAAACTTCCTTAATTAGATCTCAAGGGAGTAGAGGAGGGAAAAATGTATCAGAATTTCTAATTTTGCTGTGCCAGGCAAACTTCTATTTATCTGAGGAGAAGTCAGAGCTGGAAAATAAGAAGGAAGGATAATTCATACACAGCAGGACAAGTATGTGGTATGAGGAGGCAGGAAGTGGAAGTCACAGGTGGCACCTCCTCTTGAGGACAGGCTTCTTACAGAAGAATCACAGAGGTCAGAGGAAGGAGGAAAGATAGGACAGATGTTAACCTTCCTATCAGATACCTATGAATCCAATTACACAGAGCATCCAATGACACAGTAGACTCCACTAAGCAGAAGCTGGGCCCACTTTGTGCCCAGTGATAGCCCAACACCATCATAAAGTGCATGACTCCTTCAATAAATACTGATCATTGAATATCATCAACGTTTCAATACTGAAACGTTGAATATCATCAATGTTTCTCCAGCATCTGTCATGTAGAAATGTCACATGACACATATGTTTATGCATAGATGCTTTAGAATTTTAAATAAAAGTCATTCATAACAGACCTTGGAACTCAGAGATGTCTATCCCTTTGAGATGGCATTAATGTGCAGTCAGCTGTAACCCCAGGGAGATGGGCTTATGAAGAACGTGCCTCAGTGAATAGCGGCCCCACCTCCAGCAAGCTTCCTGCTGGTGTGTCCACACTCTCTGCCCCAAGGACAGCTGATGCCCTTGATTTCCACTTCACTCATTCTTTGCTATCCAAATCACTTGGTTAGAGCACAGGAAGAGTTTCATATACCTTTCAGAAGGAAATCAGATACTTGGTAATTAGGGCAGATTAAATCTGCTGTACTTCAACATGTTGGTTTTGATCAAACATAAGCAGTTGAGGATGGGGGACTTAGAACATCTCATAACTGAATAGACATAAATCATAGTCCCAGAGTGGAGATTCTGTGTATTTTAGTCTGATTTAGTTGCTATAACAAATACCTGAGTCTGAGTAATTTATAAAGAAAATAAGTTTATTTACCTCACAGCTTTGGAAGTTCAAGAGCATGGAACTTTTATATGATGATGGCCTCATGGTATAGGACATCACAGTGACAGAAGCAGGAGTGCAGGAGATCATGTGGTGACACGAGAAGCAAGAGAGATTTGGAGCAGGTGCCAGGTTCACTTAAAACCACCCACTTTCATGAGACTTCCTGTGAGAGCAAGACTGCACTTTTGACAAAAATGCTTTTATCTCTCTCTCTCTCTCTCTCTCTCTCTCTCTCTCTCTCTTTCTCTCTCTCTCTCTCTCTGTCTTTCATTTATTTTTTTTCTCTTTTCTTTTCCATGGAGGTTAGAATCCAGGGCCTCAGGCTTGCTAAGCTTGGGCTCCCACTGAGCTACACTGGTTCCCCCCCTTTGGTATCTGTTAAAGGCCTAATCAACTCTCACAACCTCTTAAAGGTTCCCTCACTTCACATGTCCACACTAGGGACCCAGCTTTCAGCACATAACCCTTCGGGAAGCACAATGAAGCTTGGCCAGATATGGGTATTGGCTAATTTTTCAGAATCTCTGCTTCTGCATCTCTAAGTGGAGATAATATTTGCCTCATGAAGTTATTTTGAGGGCTACATTAGGTATCATGAGGACAGGGCCACCTAAATTTCTGGCACACATCAAAGCTTCCTGATGCTGTTGATTCCTTCTTGTCATCAGATGTCAACAAACCTAGCCCCAGGCACAAGGAGCCTCCACATGATAATGCTGACAGTGAGGATGGTGACAGAGCTGATGAGCTCAGGAAGGGTAAAAAGCCTCAACACCAAATGAACAACAAAAATAAACTTGACACCATTGGACTGTGCACTTCAAAATGACTTGGATGGCAACTTTTTTGCCAAATTAAAAAATTAAATCCTTCTTTCTCCAAGTTGCACACAAGTTAATAGTGAAACTGAGTGTCAAATCTAATTCTGACTCCAAACCCCATGAAGTGATCCCCTGCCCTTGGGGATCTGGCATTCTGATTGCCTTTTTATTGTATTGAAAAAATGATTTCTTCAGAAATGAAATTGACATACTTATTCTACTTTGGTATGTCAAGGCCTGGAACTATTAGCACAAGCTACTCTGTGATGACACTGGCTGAGCAATCCCCATCAAGCCCCCTTTAAAACTGAACTACACCAGAGTGACAGCTTGTGTGCTGAATTTGGAAAATGCATCTCAGTCTTTGGAGCTACAGTGACCTCAGATCCACCACTCTCTCCCTTTTCTGGAGCCAGGGAGGGTAGCGGTTTGTCAAAAAGCAGTAAGGAGTTCTCTGAACCCTTTCAAGACCATTCCTTTTAGAAAGGAGTGAAAGAATAGTTATCAGAAGACCAGGAAGGAGTTCCTGGAGGAAACTGAAATGTACAAACAGGGAAGAATGGCTCACTGAGAGATAATTTCCCCAATTCAGGATGTTGGGACTTAGGCTTCTTCCATCATTTAATCTTCAGGATCACCCTGTGAGGCACATGCAGTTTTCATCACCATTTTGTTGATGCCATAAAGCATAGTGTGATAAGTTGATTTTCCCAAGGTAGGCATGACACTGTTCTGAGTCCCCATTGCCCTATTCCCTGCCCTGCATGAAGTGCCTCTATGTGAACCCAATGCACATCTTCAAACACGCACCCATCACTTACCACATGTTCACACACACAGCTACATACACATATCACACAAATACCACAAACACAGCACACAGAGAACCCCCACACCCAGACACACACACACACACACACACACATTAATACCACACACATCACACATACACACAAGCCCATACATATATCATGCACACCCCACCTACTCATAAATACTGCCTGTCCACACTCACACTCAACTCTACACACACCTCATACATATCACACACAACCACATACAGGTGTCTCAAGTGACACACCTATTAACCCCTGCACTATACATACAGCCCACTGATGCATACACACATGCATATACACATCCATCCATCCACAAAACACTTACACCACACCACAGAAGCATCACATACCATATAAATGAATACTACATATATCACACACACACACACACCACATATACATGCTACACACATGTACTACACATACCACACACAATATACATGACACTCATTCACATATAATTGAACACACAAACACACACTGTCTGGTGCTTTGAAAGTAGAGCAAAACTGAGGATAAACTGTGCTAAAGAATGTAATAGAAAAGATTTAGACTTTGGCAACATCAGCTATCCAGTCATTCACTCTCCATTCATTCTCCATGGGGTAAGAGTTGACTAGTCACTGGGAAGAATTCACTTTATGGCCGAGTCATGTTGATTATGACTCTCTTGCTCATTTCTGGACTAAGCTCTATTATAAATCCCCCTTTCCCATCTCCAACCAAAGCACACATACACATGCACACACTGACACACACCCCCACATGGACACAGACACACATTCAGACACACAAACATGTAGGGGAGACACCCTATTGCTATAGAGTACTCAAGAAATAAAAATTAATTTTAATGTTGTTGCAGGCATAAGTTCATGAGGAAGACAATCTGATAACAAAAATAAGTCTACAATGTTGTTGAAATTAAATGTCTTCTAGATAATTAAGCAGGTGTTTTCGTTTTTGTTTTTCTCACACGGAGTACCCATCTCGCTTGTATAGCAGGGCATGCTGCCTGGGACCAACCTCACACCCCAGAAGAAATCTAGGCTAGTGATTGACAGTGTGAGATTTCAAGATGTAATAACTGAAAGTCACTTTACCTTTTTGAGGCATCAATAAAATGGGGTGAAAATTATGCCTGCATCACACAGCTATCCCAAGGATTAAATGATAGAGTACATATAAGGATTGTACATAAATTCTGGTTTATAAAAGCCATGTAGATGGTAAGTCTTATTTATAATTTTCCCCAGTTTCAATGTTTGGTGGAAGAAACCTTGACTTTCAATTCTGGAGTTTTCCCCCAATAATGAGGACCTGTGTGAACAGGGGAGCACTAAGGGCACAGCTCAGGCTAAAATCTTGAGGGGAAATGCCTCCAGACCCAGAGGTGGACCCAGGGCCTGACAGATGCTGCATCGTCATTTTATTGACTTGATTTGGGACAACTTTTCACCTATGCCCAAAGCCCTGACTCCTGTCCCATCTCAAAGCCCCACATATTGTCACTCTCAGCACCAGGGATTTTAAAAAACACCTGTCCCATGGACTTAAGCTGAGATTGAGAGAGGGACAGGAGAGAATGGGTTAGCTCCAGGGGATACTAGGCAGCACCTCACAAACTTAGGGTAGAGAAAAGTGGAGCCAGACCTGAGTGCCTGGTTCACAGGAAATTGCAAGGCCCCAGAGGTTGACCTGCTCTGAACCAGCTATGGAGCTCAAAGGGTCTCAGCATGCAGCCTCCAGGATGGGCAGTGCTCACATGACTTTCAGTGGGAAGAAGCCATCAGAAGAGGAAACTGTTGCAGAGACCACCGTGAGAGTACTAGTTGGACTCTCTCATCACGACTCTGCCGCCCTTATTCATTAGGCCCTTGGTGATGATTTTACCTTTGAACATCTTCCTTAGAGGAAAACCAGCTCATACCCACGGATACACTAGGCAGGTACCATGACAGCAGACATTAGGCAGAAATGACCAAGGCACACACATATGCAAAGGACATCTACGCTTGGGGCTGAGCAGGGTCTTCATGGAAGCTCAGCTAAGAGATGGAAACTCCTCACCCTGCTAAAAAAGACACTCATGGGGATGTATGGCAGGAATAAGAAAATCTGAAAGGAAGGTGAGAGATATAGCCCCTAAGACAGAAGGGGAGAACAGGCACTGATGGGACATCTTTATACTGGAAGAAATGTACTGTATAGGGAGGAACCAGCAGCTGCTCCGAATGGTGGTCAACCTGCAGAGAAGTGAAGTCAGTGCAAAAGGTAGGTACTATGCACCAGGCATCAATATCAGACAGGAAAGGGATGGACTCAATGCAAAATGCAGAATAAAGAACATGTCAGAGCAGCACATCTGCCACTACCTATCACTACAGCACTGAGGAGGGGCCTAGCAGCTGGAACCTGCTGCTGCAGGGGGAGGGGAGCATATCCTTTTCCTTATTGTGGTTTCTTTTCCTGACCTTCCAGAGCTTGTTGGTTTTTCAGAACCATTGCACTCTGAGGAAAGTGACTCAGCAATTTTTTTCCCAAAGTCATAGATTAAATGATTGAATCAGCATTCAGATCTGCGTCTTCTACTTCAAGATCCCACACTCATCCCTTTTCTCAGGAAGTCATGCAGATTAGCCAGAAGGGCCCTTCAAAGGGAGATGCTCATGATTCCTCTTCGTTTAGATATAGCAGTGGTTCTTCAGAGTAGGGGACTTTTGGCAGTGCCTGGAGACATCGTGGGTGGTCACAACTTGAGTAGGGGTACAAATGCTACTGGCATCTAGTAATGTAATAGGGAAAGACCAACAATGCTGCTGAGAACCCTCTCATGTACAAAGCAACCCCAACAGAGATTAACCAGCCTTAAATGTCAATGTTGCTGAGGTTCTTACACTCCCACCTATCACAAGGCAATTTCCTCACTCCGACAGGTCATTATCAGGAGACTTCTTGGGCCCATCTTTCTGGCTTGCCTTGGGTCCTAACTCCCATAGTCCCTTTCTGGGTTAATCTGTTATCACATTCTGCCCTAAGGGAGCATGAGGGACACCTGCTTCATTTACCAAGGAATCCCTTATTCCCAACATTTTCCTTCTTTGTCCAAAGGAGTCAGACCCCATGGTCACAGAGCCTACTGCTAACAAATGGCATCTTAGATAACTGATAGTCACTTTATTCTCTCTGAACAGGTTGAGAGCAGGACAGCTGAACATTCTACACAGTGAAACGCCGTTTCCCATCCCTGCTATGAACCCACTAATAACACTGCTGGGATACCCTCTCTATCCAGCCAGCAACCTCCTCGCATATCTTCCTCCCAAAAGAAGGCATTGATCATTCCACAGAAAAATCAGACTTGGGAAATGAATAAAAGACCATGGGCTTGGTTGAATGACAGAAGACAATAGACAAGCCGATGTCTGACAAAATTCTAACGACACCTCTGATAGCAGGCTTGTGCAGTCAGCATCTTATCCCCAAATATAGCAAATTGCTTAGCAAGGGCAGGGAGCTTTGGCAGAATTAATCACTACCTGGGAAACAATTTCACACTAGAATAAACAGGAGAGAGAGAGAATAATAAATGCCTTGCATTGTCCAGTTCTTAACCTGGGCCTTGGTATATATTAAAAAACAAGTCAATTACTTTCAGCAATGACAGAAACTCATCTTGTTTAGCAAAATAAGATAAAGAGGTCCGGAGGTGGAGGGCTGGCTGACTATCTGAGGAAAGACATCCTGAGATGATAAATATCTAATGTCAAGCTTTCGCTCAGCCTCAGGCTTCCAAGGGACAGATGCAGCCAACTCGGTTACATCTGAGAGAGCAAAGGAAAGAGGGACTGAACAGAATATTAGAAGAGAAGAGGATATCAGCTTCTAGGGAGTTGTTATAAAATACATAAGCAAAATATAAAAAAGTGTAGTTATTTTTCTGTAAAAGCATCCCATCTCTTGGCAGAGTGGTTTAGTTCCTACTTTTGCATTCTGTGCAGCATTTTGGAAAGGTGTTTGACTTTCTGTACAGAATCAGAGCATGAAGCAGTAAGAAGAGCTGATTCCCAGGACAAAGTCAGACTGTTTTTCTTCACTGTCTACTGGACAGATGGACTTTCAGCATTGACGTTAAATCACTCAAGAGGCATTTGAAAGAAAACACTTTAATCCCTAAGTAAATGGGTTTTCATACCTGTACTCCATGGTGCAACAAATAGAAACCATTTTCCCTTTGATTCCTGGTTAGATGTGTCAGAAGGACTCTGTGCTTTTTCAAGTGTGATATCAGTGCATGTGGCATGGGAGATGATTGAATTATATTCTGGGTAGTAAAGGTGTTTTGAAATCAGCTAGAATGAAATCAACTAACATTGCAATCCTTAGGCTGACAGTTGCAATGTTTCCTGGAGTAGGGAGGATGTCCTTGAAAATTGCTTAAGATATGCTTACAAACTGCAGAGCCTAAAATTCTCTTGTGCCCTTTAATGCATGACCCTTATCTATTTCCTTCCAGGGATCTGAGTGAAAAAGCAATGAATGCAGCATGAAGTCACTGTTGAGCATCGGTGTGGGCCTGAATGGATAGCGATTGAAACCAGTGCCAAGGCATTTCAGATGCTTTTCAGCTTCACACAAAAACATGCACAAAGAAAAAGTATTTATCAGCCTATTCAAAGTAAATATGTTTATGGAGACAAAGGTTATTTCTTTATTAAAGTACATGCTGCCTCCTGTAGGGCGCACAACCAGTATTCTCTTGTTCTCCACTGTATCCCCAGCTCTACTATCACACTTTGCTGATAATGGGTGTAATAAGTATTATATAAACGAACAAATCTGTTTTTTTCACTGCATGAAAATCTTCTCTTTTCTTTTTTCTCTCTTTTTTTAAAGTCTTCTCTTTTCTTTGCCCTGGCTCCTCTCATCTATCTCTCCAGCCCGTTCCTTATCCCAAAGAATTGACTTTCCACTGCAGGTTCTGAATCAATGACAAGTGTCATTTGGTTTTCTTGAAGGCATAGATTTGGCTTCTCATAAAGCCTGAGTAAAAACCATTCCCCTCCACAAAACAGGATGAAACTGAGGAAAAAGCTGGTCAGCTAGGGTCACGGGTGTGGTCTGGTGGGGTTGGAAGTTCCCTGTCTAATGGAAGCCTGTGTGCAATTCAGAAATGAAGAAGTCACCAAACACTATAGAGAATAACTCAGGCAGGAAATTCAAGGTCAAGAATTGCTCTTAGTGATGACAGATGCATTGTTTTCAAATTTTAAAAACCTTTTGATAAATGTTCTCACACCTCATAAGCCTTTCATGTCAAGAGCTGTTAGTTATGCATATCTAGAGAACTTTCTAGATATGCACCTATCTGGTTGGGAACTTAAATCAGAATGACTAAAGGGGCTGTTAGTAGATAACTACCTCCAGCTCCAGCAGGGGAGACAGGGTACCAGTCAGGAGGGCCTGCTTCTTGTTTAGGTTGTAGGGGCAGAATTCTGTGCTAAGGGTAAAGGGCATCAAGAAAGACTTTCCCCCAAATACTTCATTTTCCATCTTGCCACAGTGCCTGAAATTCTTCATTAGTGTTCAAATCTTGATTTCATAGTTCCTCACCCCAGTGTCTTCTACAATCAGGGCCAAGTAACCCACAAGTCACCATTCGTCTCTTGAACTTGTGCAGTGAATCAGAGTATTCATTTTCCATCATAAGACAGCAAGCTGAGAGCAGTGCCCTTCTGGAATGGAATATAGGGGAAATAAACTTTCCTGCAAGGAGAGATCACAGAAAAGGGGTACGACCCAGAAATCTAAGGGTGAGATCACCGATAAGGGGTATGACCCAGAAGTCCAAGGCTCTGGAAATTCAAAGGTCCCCAGGATCAAGGAAGTCATAAAAGCACCAAAGGGGAGAGGAAGTAAAAAGGCGCTGGGCCCAAGGTCTCACCTGCCCACCACCCTGAGTTCTTACTCTTCTCAAGTACTCACTGACGAGGCCTCTGGGCCCATGCCAGGAGTACCAGGCTGAATGTGGCCCACACCCAAACATTTTGAGAATGTCCTTACTTCTTCTGGCCCCTAGCATCAAGGCCTACTCTAAACCATAATTAACTGGTTCTTCAGCACATTGCAGTGCTCCCAAGTCTATTAAAATGTCTACAGAGTAAAGAGGTCCAAATATAAATTATTACTTAACAAAAGCCATCGACATCTGTGAAAACACAGTATTCTTGGACTGTTCGCTGTGAAACTAGGAACGTCCCCTAATTTACAAACTGGAAACATTGCACAAGTAATGTGGAGAAAGACTATTAGCATTGCTTAAAAAGAGGATTAGTGGGAAAGAGATTTTTAACATTGGTTAAAAGAGGATTAGTAAGGGAGAGATTTGCAGGGAAGTAGGTTTTTTTGTTTGTTTGTTTTTGTTGTTGTTGCTGCAAATGGAGCCCAGGGCCTCTCACATGCTAAGTACCAGTTTTCCTCTGAGCTATAACAGGCATATTGAAGTTTTAATTTTACTCTTTTTCTCTCTGATGCCCATTAATTTTTGTCTATGAAATCAATTGACAATAGACAGATCAATAAGGAAAAAACATGCCAAATTTTATTATGTGCCTGAACATTGGAGCCATATACATACAGTAGAGATTCAAAGAGGGGTATATTAAGCTAAAGAAAAGGATGGTAGTTCTGGCATCTAGGGAAAGGGAGGGGTGCTATGGAAGATTGAAGGGAGGCACACATTCAACAAGGGGTGTCTCAATAGGCAGATGTCTCCCAGGTAACAGCTACCTGTTCTAATCTCCAGGCTAGGTATCAGTCTTCCAATTTCTTCTTTCTGTGGAAAGATCTTTCCTAGGCAGAAAGGGGAATATCAGACAGAAAAGCCTCTGCCTGTATCCTCTATTCACTATTGTAGACAGATGCAAATTTCTTTCTTTTTTTTTTAAAGGGCAAACTTTCAGAGCCACATCTGCAGAGATCTGCAGTTTCTGAATAACCAATGCCAAATAAATCAAATAAATATATTTCAGAGTGGCATATTCTGGGGTCTCACAGATTATTTGTTTTCCATATGAGTTCTGATGATGAAATAATGTTCAAAGAATGAGGGCATCTTGGCCACCCTCTGAAGGAAGTCATGTGACAAATGAATGGAACAAATGAATGTATCAGGCTCAGAGTGGGGAGTGTCTTGTCTAAGGTCAATAACAAGTGTGGGAGGTACAGCTCCAACTGATGTTCAGCAACTCACAGAGTGATACAGTGGCCCTCTCCAAATCTAAGGACCCATCCTCCTACAGAGCCCTGGTCCCACATGGCTGTGCCTCAGCATCCCAAAGCTCACCCCTTGCTGAATTCCACTTCCAATGTGTTTGTCTGGTCGCTGGTGCTTTGCCTCTGCAGAGATGGTCTCACTTAGCTCCTCTATTTGCCTAGAGCTTTCCAAGAGCAAGAGAAGCCATTTGTCAGTTTAATGGGACCCACACATTCAGATATTAGAGGCCTCTGATTTATTGGTGCTCCTGGTTGAGAGACTCAGGAAATCATTACTGACTGAATCTGTGGAGCCTTTTAGCCTAACCTCCAGAGGAAGCCTTAGCTACATAATCTGGTTTGGGTGAAGCTGTCCCTCCTCCCTGCTCCCTTCCCATGGGAGGTTCCCTTCAGCTTTGCATCTGCATGGCTGAACCTATCAGAGACTTGCAAGGCCTCATTTCCTCCTGGGCACCAAGATCTGGTCTCATGTCCTGTTGGATGGTCACAAACTCCCATGATCTGTGTCACAGAAATCTGTGGCCTCTCTCCTGCAAGTGCTGGGAGTCACAAGAGGAGGCTGTCTTTCTGTGCATAACCCTGACCATCTTTCCAATCCTCTGTACCTGAAATCTCCCTTTGTGTGCCAAATCTAAAGTGAGGTTCTGCTTTACCAGCTAATCTGAGCCCTGCCCAGTATCTGCTGACAACTGCTTCCAGTCAGGCATTAGGATGAATGGAAAGTCTTCTGAAGCTGCTAAAGAATAGGTGATGCTCCCTCTTGTACCCAAGGCCCAGGGGTGGGCAATAGTCAGTTAACAGCAGCAGCTGCGTCTGGTTCTTCAACCTGGCAGGAGTCTGTGCAGGGACGAACAGTACAGTTCGGGAGATAAACAATGCAGTTGGCTTGCTACTGGGTCCACCATCATCCAGTGTGGGGTGAAGAAGGGAGGAGGTTCTGATTCAGAAAGACTAACTTGTGCAGAACAAAAGTGTATTAGAAGACAGGGGTTCTTACACAGTTTGCCACAAACTAGCCAGGTCCCCTGCCCTCTGCCTGATCAACCAGTGCATATAATGCTATTTCTCTAAGGCTCAGTTGCCTCCACTGGAGCATCCCTGCCTACCTAGGTATGTACAGAGTGATAATGCAAGTTAAATATGATAAATTATAAAGGGGTATATAAACGTTGCCAGGGTCTTCCCCATATTTGGGGATAAAGTCCCTTGAACAGTAGCCTAGGATGTTCCCTAACTCTCCAGTATCCTCCTCTATGTGAAGCTCAGATCCTGCATATCCTTCCAGACCCATTCAACTCACCACACTGTCCTGAAGGCTGCTGTTCAGGGATCACTTTAGCTGAAATAAGGACATAGGTGGGCATCACTGATGAAGGACTTCTTTTAAGAAGGGATGGTGAATGATCTTAGCCTCCTTGACCACACAGTGGGAGTTTTGTCTTCATCTTGTTTAGTCCAGGCCCTGCCTGCTGTCCACATCCATGCTTTCATGGAAGAGGGAAACCAAAGTGAAGGGCCTCCCCAAGGTTCCCTAGCAGAGGGTGATGGAAACAGAACTGCACTGGTCAGTGTGACCTTGGGACCTCAGGGACTGAGTCCAGCACTGTTCTGCTGTATAGAAACTGCCCCCAGGTCTGATTCCTTGCAGAGCCCAGTCATCGTGGCCTGACCCACAAAGAGCTCGTCCTGCTGGTCAATCCCCACTCCCTCTAGAAGAAATCAGCCTCCCTTCAGCTCAGGCCCAATTTGTCTTTGGGTGCATTCAGAATCCTCTCAAATGTAGGACAGTGATAGTTAACCTAATTCGTCAACTTGGCTGGACAGTGGTGTGCCCCCACATTTGGCCAAGTGTTATTCTGGTTGTGTCTTGGAGGGCATTTTAAGATGAGATTAATATTTGAGTCAAAAGTAGGATGACCTCCCTAATGTGGTGAGCCTCATCTAATCCCTTGCAAGTCAGACTAGAGCAAAAGGCTGATCCCCTCCCCTGAATAAGAGGGAGTTACTCCAGGCTCACGATCTTCAAACTGGGCCATCAGCATTTTCCTGCCTTTGGATTCAATCTGAGGTATTCTCAACTGTTGCTAAACTTCTTGAGTTAAACTGTGCTAACTGCTGTTCACTGGGCACCCGCGCTGTGCCAAACAGTATCTCGGATAACTTGCCTGTTTTATTTATTTAGGTATGTATTCACTGCTTCGTGAAGTCCTGAGAGGTCCTCCACTATTTGTCTAGTGTCACAGTTACCCTGAGGGCATTCTGGCTCCCAGCCTTGGCTGACATGTCCCAGGTTCTCACAGGTTTTGTGAGATGATACAAGGAGGCACTGGGTGTTTCAGAAGGACTCACTGACCCTGACCAAACACAGTTCTTCCTCAGCTGAGTACTCTGAGCATCAGGATTCTTTCCTAAAGGGTATCAGATTCTTATTTTAAATGGAGAATGGGCACGGTGGGGGACAGAAGTCTCCCTTTAGCCTTTAATTTACTCTGTGACAAAAGGACCAATCCCTTCCCCTTTTTGGAAAGCAATACAAGTTGTTTTTGTATTCTTTTTTCTTTTCTCTTTTGCCCAGTTTGGGAACTAGACATTTACTTATCAGAACATTCACAAGTAACCACTCATGAGGGAGGATTTACATAGAATTCACACACATCCAGGGAAAGAAAAGGCTCAAAAAGGATCCAGGAGGATCTAATTGATTTCATGTCAGGTTTGTATCTAACAAAGATCCACTTTCACATTCAACATTCACCAACGACAAAAAGCAGCAAACCTGGAAAAAAGGGGGGAATATTATTTCCAAGTTACCACATTATAAAATTCAAATGTCCAGCTCTCAACAACAGCAAAAATCACAAGGCAGATGAAGAAATAGGAAAATACAGCCCATTCAGAGCAATAAAATGACAGAAACCATCCTTGAGGAAGTACAGACAGCAGAATTATAAAACAAAGACTTTACTATACCTGTTTTAAGGATTCTCAAAGAGTAAAAGGGAAATATTCACAAATAGAAAGAAGGAATGTATGAACACAAATATCATTTGGGAAATATAAATCATAAAAAAACAAAAACAAATTCTGGAGCTGAAAATTACTATAACTAAAATAATAATTTACTGGAGGAGTTGAAACATGACTTGAGCCATCAAAAGGAAAACAAGCAAACTTGAAAACAGGACACTTGAAATTACTGTCTGAAGAACATAAAGAAAAACTAAAAAGGAATAAGCAAAGTTTTGTGGATCTGTGGGACACTATTAAAGCAGATCAATATTTGGTGGGAATCATCTCAGGAAAAAAGGAAAGAAAAGATATAGAAAGAATTTTTGAGCAAATAATGTCTGAAAATGTCCCCAGTCTGATTGAATACATGTATAGAAAAGCTTAGAAGCTCAATGAACTCCTCCTAGGACAGACTTAAGATTCCTCTTGGAACATATTAACTTCAAAATTATTTCAAGAACTAGAGACAAAGAAAAAAATCTTGAAAACAGCAAGAGAGAAGTGAACTCTTGGTAGAGGTAGAGGTAGTAATCTAATATATTCAAAGTGCTGCAAAAGGAAAAACAAACAAACAAACAAATAAAAACAATCAAAACCCCTACCAACTGGAGGTTATATTTCCAGTAAAACTATCCTTCAAAAATGAAGTTGATTCAGTCATCCACTACCAGTCCTCAGTGTCTCCAGGCAAGTGCGGTATCTGTCAATGGGCCTCCAGTTTCCTGTAGGCACTCAGAAAGCAGGCTGCCCCTCCCAGTGATGATGACCATGGCCCTCAGAGGTAATTCGGAAGGTTTGCACCAGCCTCCAAATAAGCTGGGGAGCCCCAGCTCAGGCTCCAGTGTCTGCAGGCGGCTGTGGGAGGTATCTGGCACCCCAAGGCAGAGGAGAAAGCTCAATTCACAATAGCTGGACTGTGAAACCAACCTAGATGCCCTTCAAGGGATGAATGGATAAAGAAGTTGTGGTATATATACACAATGGAATACTACTCAGCCATAAAGAATAATAATATTATGGCATTTGCAGATAAATGTATGGAATTAGAGAATATCATGCTAAGTGAAATAAGCCACTCACCAAAAAAGCAAAGACTGAATGTTTTCCCTGATAAGTGGATGATGATATAGAATCGGGTTGGGGGTGGGGGTAAGAGAAGAATGGAGGAACTTTAGATTACAAAGAGGGAAATGAGAGGAGAAGGGTTGGGGGTATGAAAAATGGTGGCATAAAACAGACATCATTACCCTATGTACATGTATGATTACATGAATAGTATGAATGTGTATCATGCACAACCATAGAAATGAATAGTTGTACGCCATTTATGTACAATGAATCAAAATGCTGTCTGTAAAAATTTAAAAAATAAAATAAAAATACTTTTATATAAAAAAGAGGATGAAATTAAGACATTTCCAGATAAATAAAAACTGAAGGCGGTTATTACCATTAGACTTGCTTTGCATGAAGTGCTAAAGTGAGTCCTTCAGGTTGAAACGAAGAACATGTAATGCAACCTGATGCCACATAAATTCAAAGCTCTGGTGAAAGTAAATAGAGGGGCAACTAGAAAAGCTGTTGTTGTTGTAATTTTGGCATATAACTCTACTTTTTATTTTTATATTCTATATTTCTAAGATGTATGTGTATACATATATACATAATCAATACTCAATGTATTGAGCACAATATCTAAACATAAATGCAACATGAATAATATATAAATAGCTGTCTGGGGGCAGGTTTGCATTGTGATAGTTTTAAGTTGGTATAAATTCATATTAAGGTGTAACAGCTTTGGAATAGTATGTGTAATGCCTATGATAACCACAAAGAAAGTATCTACAGAACATATACATAAAGAAATGAGAAGGGCATCAAAATGTTTCAATCCAAGAAAAGAAAAAGCCAAATAAAGACAAAAAAAAATATCAGAGGAAATAGGTGCTACAACAACAAACAAATAGAAGGCATATAGAAAAAAATAGCATAAGGACTAAAGTAAGTCCTTCAATATCAGCAATTAAATGAAAATCAATTAAAGTGTTGAATAAAATGTCAGATTAGAGAAACAGACTTAAAAATCATCAACAAGAGATTCACTTTCTACATACAGATATAAGTATGTTGAAAGTGAAATGATGAGGAAAGTATCTCATAAAAATAGTAACCAAAAGAAAGATGGGAGGTTATACACATCTCAGCAAATAATAAAAAATAAAGGCTTTAAATCAATACAGGTTACAAGAGACAAGAACCTTTTCTATTGAAAAATAGTTTAATACATCAAGAAGATATGTTGATTATCAACAATTGCACGCTTAATTAGAGACTCTAAATATCTACAAAGTAAATATACATAGAATTGCAGGTAGAAACATAGAATTCTGCAAAAATGGTTAAAATATTGATATCCCACTTTCAATGATGAATAGAACAAACACAAAAAAGAAAAAAGAGTACCCAATGGTACAATAAACCAACAAGATCTGACAGACACACGCAGAAAACACTACTCCAAAAAATCAGAATATGCATTCTTCTTGAGGGCAATGTAAGTAAATTTCCAGTATAGTCCATTTGGTAGATGAAAAAACAAGCCTTCACACATTTAAAAACACAGATATCACATAATGCATCTTCTCCAACCACAACAGGGTGAAGTTTGAACTTAATAATATAAGGAAAACTGAAATATTTATAATTATATGGCTATTAAAATCACTCTGAAATAATGGGTGAAAGATGAAATCACAAGTACATTTAGATAATGTGTTGAGACAAATAAGAATAAAAATATGGAATGCAGGAAAATATGTATGAGGAGGGAAATTATAGCTGTGACACATTAAAAATAAAACTCACAAATCAAAATCTCTCTTATTCTTGCATGTTCTTGGATAGGAATTAATATTGTCAAAATGGCCATACTAACAAAAGTATTATATAGATTCAATGCAATTCCCATCAAAATTCCAATAACATTCTTCATGGAAATAGAAAATGCAGTCGTGACATTCATTTGGAAAAATAAGAGGCCCAGAATAGCCATAGCAATCCAGAGTAAGAACAGTGAAGCAGGAGGTATTACAATATCAGACATTAAATTATACTCCAGAACTATGCTAACAAAAACAATGGTATTGGCACTGAAATAGGCAAGAATACCAATGAAACAGAGTAGAAGACACAGAGACAAACCCACAAAAATAGAGTTTTCACGCTAAACAAAAGCACCAATAACATACTTTGGAGAAATGAAAGCCTCTTCAACAGATGATGCTGGAAAAACTGCAAATCCCTATGTGGCAGAATGAAATTTAACCCCCATCTCTTATCCTGCAAACACTCGACTCAAAGTGGATCAAGGACCTGGTATTAAACCAGAAACCCTACACATACTAAAAGAAAAGGTAGGTCAAACTAACAAACTGGCTCAGGAACTGACTTCCTTAATAAGACCCATAAAGAACTTGATAATTAATAAACAGGATGGCATCAAGCTAACAAGTTCTTCATAGCAAAGGAACCAATCAAGAACATGAAGAAAGCCTAAAGAATGGGAGGAAATCTTTGCCACCTGCAACTCAGACAGAGCATTAACTTCCAGGATGCAAAAAGAACTAAAAAGAATTTAATGCAAATCAAATCAAATCAAAATTTAATGCATACAAATCAAAGCAAAGCAAAACAACAACAAAAAGAAATAACTGAATCAATGAATGGGCAAAGGAACTGAACAGACACTTCATGGAAGAAGAAATATGAATGGTCAACATATACATGAAAAAATGTTCAATATATGTAGCAATTAGAGAAATGCAAATTAAAACTTCTCTGAGATTCCTTCTCACTACAGTCAAAATGGTAATTATCAAGCATACAAGTAATAATAAACACTGACGAGGATATAGAAAAAAGTATACTCATACATTGCTGGAGGAACTGCAAACTGGTGTAACCACTCTGGAAAGCAGTATGGAGATACCTCAGAAAATGTGGAATGGAACCAACATTTGACCCAACTATCCCACTCCTTGGTTTATATCCAAAAGACTTAAAATCAGCATATTACAGTGATGCAGCCACATCAGTGTTTATAGCAGCTCAATTCACAATAGCTAAACTATGGAACCAACCTAGACGCCCTTCAACAGATGAATGGATAAAGAAAATATGGCATATATATGATATACATGCACACATAACAAATATATATACATATATATATGTGTATATATATATATATAATGATGGAATATTACTCAGTCTTGAAGAAGAATGAAATAATGATATTTGCCAGTAAGAGGATGGAGCTAGAGAATATCATGCTAAGTGAAATAAGCCAATACCAAAAAAACAAAAGCTGAATGTTTTCTCTGATATGAGAATGCTAATTCACAATGGGCAGGCATTAGGGAAGAACAGAGTTACTTTAGATTAGGTAGAGGTGAGTGAAGGGAGGGGAGAGGGTAGGGGATGGAAAGGATATTAGCCTGAATCAGACATTATTACCCTATGTACATATGTAACTATGCAACCAGTGGGATTCTACATCATGTACAGTCAGAAAGATGAGAAATTATACTCCATTATATATGATGTATCAAATTACATTCTACTGTCATGTATAACTAATTAAAACAAAAACATTTAAAAAGAAGAAATATAAATGGTCAACAAATACATAAAAAATGTTCAGCATCATTAACAATTAGGTAAACGGAAATCAAAGTTACACTGAGATTTCATCTCACACCAGTTAGAATGGCAGTCATCAAGAATACAAGTATAAACCCAGGAGTGGGATAACTGGGTCAAAAGGTGGGTCCATTTCAAGTGTTCCGAGGAACCTCCATACTGCATTCCAGAATGGCTGCACCAATTTGCAACTCCACCAGTAATGCACAAGTGTGCCTTTTTCCACACATCTATACCAACAATGATTATTGCTTGTATTTTTTATAATAGCCATTCTAATTGGAGTTGGATGAAATCTTAGAGTTGTTTTAATTTGCATTTCTCTAATTACTAGAGATGTTGAACACTTTTTCATATATTTGTTAATCACCTTTATATCTTCTTCTGTAAAGTGACCATCCAGTTCCTTGGTCCATTTATTGGTTTTTAAAATTTGATTTATTGATTTATTGATCTTTGCAAATTGGTGCAGCCACTCTGGAAAGCAGTATGGAGATTCCTCAGAAAACTTGGAATGGTCCCACCTTTGACCCAGTTATCCCACTCCTTGGTTTATACCCAAAGCACTTAAAATTAGCATACTACGGTAACACAGACATATCAATGTTTACAGCAACTCAATTCACAAAGCTAGATTGTGGAACCCACCTAGATGCCCTTCAACAGATGAATGGATAATGAAACTGTGGTATATATACACAATGGAATACTATTCAGCCATAAAGAAGAATAAAATTATGGCATTTGCAGGTAAGTGGATGGAACTGGAGAGTATCATACTAAGTGAAATAAGCTAATCCCCAAAAAACCAAAAGCTGAATGTTTTCCCTGATAAGTGGATGATGATATGTAATGCGTGTTGGGGGTGGGGAGTAAGAGTAGAATGGAGGGACTTTAGATTACATAGAGTGAAATTTCAGGGGCATGAAAAATTGAGAGAGACATCATTACCCTATGTACATGTATGATTACATGAATGGTATGAATCTACATTGTGTAAAACCACAGAAACAAAAAGTTGTACTCCATTTGTGTACAATGAGTCAAATGCAGCCTGTAAAAATAAAAAAAATTAAAATAAAGAATACAAGTAGTAATAAACGCTGGAGAGGATGTGGAGAAGATGGAACAATTTTACACTGCTGTTGAGGCTGTAGTTTAGTACAACTGCTATGGAAACCAGTATGGAAGTTCCTCAAAAAATTGGACGTGGAACCTCCACAGTCCCAGCTATACCTCTTTTGATATTTGCCATAAAGATTTAACTTTATCTTACTAAAGTGACACATGCATACTCATGTTCATAGCAGCATAATTCACAATAGCCAAACTTTGGAGCTGGCCTAAGAGTCCATCAATGGAAGAATAAAGAAAAAGTGGTATGTATACATAAGGGAGTTTTATTCAACCATAAAGAAAATGAAATTATGGCATTTGCTGTAAAATGGATGGAACTATAACCCATCATCATTTAAGTGAAATGAGTCAAACTCAGAAGGTTAAGTGCCATGTGTTTTCTCTTATATGCAGAAGATAGAGAGGAAAAAGGAAAACAAAGGTGGAGGTAAATTTCCTAAAAATCAAAGGGAGGTCAGTAAAGGGACCAAGGTGTGAGAAATGGGGAAGGATGGGGAAGATGCTGAATTGTGATATTTGCCAAATTACATTGTCAGTGTGCATGTAAAAATATGTAAGAAATTCCATCAATATGTACAACTATAATGTAACCATAAAAATGGAAAAAATGAAAGGATCTAAACAGGTATTTCTTAAAAGAAGACATAGAAATGGCAAACAGATGTGAAAAATGCTAAACATCTCTAATCATCAAGGAAATGCAAATTAAAATCACGATGAGATATCACCTCACACCTATTAGAAAGATGAATGACAGCAAGTGTTGATGAGGATGTAGAGAAAAGAGAACTCCTGTACAAGGCTCGGAGGACTAAAATAAAGGGTCATGTAATCATTAAATGCTTGGCTGAATGTTAGAAACCTGGCCCAGCTTGAAACAACATATTGACAAAGGTTAGGAGAGTGATCAGTTCAGGTATTTAAGAGAGTCTCTGTTCAATCATTAGCAGATCCCAAAGAGAAGAGAACAGAGACTTTAGTGGGCACACACTATAAAGAATATAGACTTTAAAGAAATGAATTCAGCAGTCTTTGACCTAACTAAGCCTTAATATGGTAATAAACTTTGAAATCATGCCAACTGTTTTTCAAAATAAATAAATAAATAAATAAATAAAAGAATGAAATTACTAATCCAGGAGAGAAGAAAAACTAAACAATTGAACAATACACTCTACACTCTTAGTTAACTAATAGGTCAAATAAGAAGTCATAAGAGATATTAGAAAATAGCTTGAGATTGATAAATTAAAAAAAAATAAAAATAGGTTATACCGAACAAAGTGATTAGAGAGAAGTTCAGAGCTACACACATAGTTTTTTAAAAAGAAATATCTCAGATCAGTAACCTACTTTTTCATCTCTAGAAATAGGAACAAACTAAATCCAAATCAAGCAGGAGGAAGGAAACAACAAAGATTATAAACATAAATAAGTGATTTAGAATGTAGAAAAACAATAAAGTCAATAAAACCAGAGTTTTGTTTTTGAAAAGACTAACAAAATTAACAAATGTTTAATAAGATTGATCAAATAATCAAAACTAAAATTACTAAAATCAAGAATGAAAGAAAAGACAATTACGCCAAAAATGGTTGAGTAGAAAACAAACAATCCCCTACAGAATTCTATCAAACCAAGAGTCTACCAATACATATAAAAGTTTATGTACCATGATCAACTGAAATTTATTCCAGGGATGTAGGGTTGGTTCAGTATACAAAATCAATCAATCTAATTCACTGTGTTAATATAATGAAAGATAAAATCTGCAGCATCACTTTAATAGATTCTGGGGGGTGGCAGTATTTGGCAAACAACATCCTTCCATTATGAACACACTAAAAATAAAAACAAAAATTAAGTACAGAGGGTACACTCTGAACAACATAAAAGTGTGTATGTGGAAAACCTATAGTTAATATATCAATTCCCCTAAGATCAGGAACAAGAAAAAATGTGTACTTTATGATTTCTATTTCTAGTTAAAGTAGTTAGGCAACAAAAATAAAAATAAAAAGCATCAGTTTGGAAAGAAAGAGTGAGACTATTTCTATCTGGAAATGACATTATATCATATATAGAAATTCCTACAGAATGTACAGGAAGAAATATTAGAGAAAATAGTAATTTCAGGGTATAAACCTAGCATACCAAAATAAATTTTATTTCTATACAGTAGCAATATGAAATCTTTGAAAGATATTAACAAAGCAATTCCATTTAAAATAGCATTAAAAATAAAATACTTAGGAATAAATTTAAAGAGAGAAGTATAAGACTTGTACACTAAAAACTACAGTTAAGTGGAAAGATCCATACTCATGAATTGCAATACTTTTTGAAAAGTTGTTAGTTTGTTTATTTATTTATTTATTTATTTATTGTGTGTATGTGTGTGTGTGTGTATGTGCGCATGTGTGTGTATATGTGTGTCTGGAGGTTGGGTACATGCTAGGCAGCCCTCTACCATCTACATGTAACTACATCCCCAGCACTTTTTGAGACACACTCTCTTATTTGTTTGTTTGTTTGTTTGTTTGTTTGTTTGTTTTTGATACTGGGAATTGAATCCAGCAGGCACTTTATGACTGAGTTACTACCCAAATTCTTTTTTAATTTTTATTCTCAGATAATATATCACTAACTTGTAATCCTCCTGCCTCAACACAGCCTCCAACACCCAGCTGGAACACTTACATTTCTAAGATGAAAACTTTCCCCAAAATGGTCTATGTGCAACATAATCCTTTTCAAAATACCAGCAAGCTTCTTTGCTGAAATTGACAAGACAATCCAAACATATCTTGGAATTGTAAAATATCTAAAATGATCTCAACAATATTGAAAAAGAACAAAATTGGAAGACTTATAATTTCCAATTTCAAACTTTACTGCAAAGGTATAATAATGAGAACAGTGAGATACTGGCATAAGGATACAAATATGGATTAAGAAGGATGTATTTGCCAGGAGCAGTGGCGCACCCCTGTAATCCCAGCTACTCCAGAGGCTGAGGCAGGAGGATGAGAGTTCAAAGCCAGCCTCAGCAACTTAGTGAGGCCCTAAGTAACCTCAGTGAGACCCTGTCTCTAAATAAAATACAAAATAGGACTGGGGGTGTGGCTCAGTGGCCGAGTGCCCCTGAGTTCAATCCCCGGTTCCAAAAAACAAAACCACACAAAAAAAGAAGGATGAATTTAAAGTACAGAAATAGATTTTTACATATATGGTCAACTGATTTTTACCAAGGCTGCCAAGACAATTCAATGGAGGATGCTAAGACAGTTTGATATCCACCTGGTTAAAAATGAAGTTGAACTTTTTCGACTATCTAACACAAATTCACTCAAAATTGATCAAAGACACAAATGCAAGAAAATTGATAAAACTCTTGGAAGACATGGATGTAAATGTCCTTGCCCTGGATTAGGAAACCTTTCTTATATATGACACCAAAAGCACAGCAATAAAAAATAGATATGGCGGACTTCATAAAATCTTTAAAAATGTACTTCAGTGTCAAGAAGGTAAAGAGACGACCCACATACAACCCAAATTTGTTAAAAATTTGCAAAACACCTGAGTAGAGACTTCAAAAAAATGATGCATAGCTAATAATACATAAAAAATTCAATATCATTAGCCACCAGAGATGTTTAAAAAGAAACCATAATTATATAGTACTTCACATACACGGGAATGGTGACATTCAAAAAGAGAGAGAGAGAGCAAAACATTATACATTGCTGTGTTGGTCAGATCGTAAAATGGAGCATAGAAAACAGATTGACAGTTCCTCATAAGTTTATACATAGAGTTAGCATACTCTGCAATTCCATTTAGGTATATGCTCAAGAAAATGAAAATATACATTTGTACAGAAATTCATTCATGAATGTTCATACAAGTGTTGTTCATAAGTGCTGAAAAGTGGGAACAATGTAAATATTTAACAAGTATGAATGGATGCACCATGTGGTATATCCACACAATAAACTTTTACTCAACAATATTGAATGGAACTCTGACACACCCATGCTAGAACTTTTGTGAACCTTGAAAACATGCTAAATGAAAAAAAATCACTCAGAAAAGCACATATTGTAGTGTTCCATTTATACAAAATTTCAAGAGTAGGAATCTCCAAATAGACAGAAAATTGATTTATGGCTGCCAGGGATGGGAGAGGGAAAAATACCCATTTACTATTAAAAACAACAGGATTCTTTTTGGTCTGATGAAAATTTTATAATATTAGGTAATAGTGATTACTCCCTAATTCTGCAGATATACTATAAACTGAAAATTTTCACACTTCTAGTGAATTTTTTATATATGAATTGTATCTCAATAAGATGACAATAAAGTTTTTTTTTATTTATTTGATACCAAAGATTGGTACCAGGCATTAAACCCCAGGGCAATTACCACTGACCTATATCCTCAGTACTTTTTATTTTTTATTTTGGAACAGGGTCTTGCTAAATTGCTTAGGGTCTCACTAGATTGTTGAGGCTGGCCTCCAACTTGTGGTCCTAAAAAATTAATTATGCATTTTAAGTGAAATTTAAAAATGAAATATAAAAATCAGGAGAAAGTTAACAATTTAGAAAACTAATGGAGATACAATGATTAAGGAGAAGAATTAACATTAACTTTTGAGGTAGCACAACACAAAGGTAAAAATCACTGAAATTCACACCTTAGTGCTTTTCAGAAGAAAACACCAGGTTTTCATATGAAAGAAACTTTTGACATTATTTTATTTGTATCTTAATATGCAAAGTGACATGAAAGTATATTCTTAGAATGACTATGATTTTTTCTTTAGAAATTTATCATCAATGTCCCTGTAAACTTGTACTTTCCCACATGTATTCCTAAGCAGCCAAGATGATGTTTTCTACTCCTTACCTATTTGTATTTTTATCCTTAGCAATATTATCATTATTTTACAAGTATTCAGTTGATTATTTCAATATTGTCTTTTGAGAACTTACATAGGTATACTCTCAAGTTAATTCCTCTCTCAATACTGATGACAAAGCAGGTTTTTCTTTTTCTAATTTATCATTGTCTTCGTTTATGTATGATCTATCAAAATAATATAATGCATTCCACTTTCATGTACAACTAATTAGAACAAATAAAGGAATATAAAAATTAACAACAGAAAAATGAATGAACATCAGATCTAGGATAAAATGTCCAATTTTTGGTGAAATGATGAGGAGAGTAGATGAAATTTTCTTTTTTAATTCTCAAATGGCAAAATTAAAACTTCAGCAATCCCCCCCAAAAAAAGAAAAGAATAATTCATTTATTCTATTATTATATGTAACAGGCATAATGTTACTCTCTCAAATAGCTATATAATTTTATCTTTCAAATATGTGAGCACTATTCTTAATTTCTATATCTATTTATGACAGGTTATATCAATTCAGGGACCACCAATTGTCCATGTGTCACACTTTGAGAAGTTTTGCGCTAAGTATTCATTCACGCATTAATTCATCATCAATAAATTATGTTGCATTCCTATTATATGTCAAGTGATAAATAAAACAAAAATTTATCTGCTTTTATGAAGCCAATATTCTACTGAGAAAGAAGAACATTAAATCAATCAATTAAATACATTATAATTAAGACAGTCACAAAATTGAGGTATGTAAGATGCAGTCAACCTGTGGAATGTGGTTTGGTCAGCACGTCAAAAGAAGAGAAAACCACTGTGTGAGATGAAGTTAGGAGGCTGACTGTTCAGATAACCCAGAGGCTTGTTCATTACTGTGGGTTGATTTTAAGGGTAATGGAAAACTTATAAGAGTTTTAATCTATGAAGTAAGAGCCCTGTAATTGCATTTTGAAAATAGTGTTCGGGAGGAAATAAGAATTGATGAAAGAAAATGAATCTGAAAGCTGTTGTACCTAGGACAGGAGGTGGGGGCTTGGACTAGAAACAGCAGTGGGGACGGAGAGAGCATGAGAGATTAAAAAGTGGCAGGCCTTGGTGACAGATTGTGAATGGAGATGAATAGGTGAAACTAGAAGCATAAAAAATGACTTCAGTTCTTTGTATAGCCAGATAGGTGAAGGGGTCAGCATGGAATATTGGTGTGGAGGGGATACAGTTATGTTCTTAGGAGGCAGCCTGAGAGTAAGAGGCACAGAAAAAAATATTCCAAAGGGAGAAGAGAAGTTCCAGGAGGGATAAAGAGAGAACCCAGTGTAAGGCAACTCCAGAATCCTCTGGTCCCCGTGTACTAGGACAGCTGACCAAATCTTGGTTCATTTAAGGGGAACTTTGGCTGGTCAATGCCATTGGCATTGAGGTCATTTGGGGGACATTTTAGATGTCTAAGAGTTTATTGGGAACCATGATCTGCAGTAGTTTGCCTGATACCTACCCAACTGGATTAAGGTGAAATTTTACTTCATGTTCCCAAAAAGCAGAGTCTGAGGCAAACATATAATTGCTTATTGGGGACCACAATTGCAAGAATAAGGGATGTGAAGCAGGGAAGGAGGCAGAACCACCTAAGTGTCACTAAGCTGTAAACCCTATTTTGACTGAAGGGTGATCCTGGGAAACATCCCTGACAAGCCCAGTTTGAGACCGAATCTCAAACTGCCTCCCAGTGGAGAAAAGGGTGTGACTTTATTCCCCCTTCTGTCTCTGACATGTGGAAATCTTACCCAGGGCACACAGTCCTCTCTCAAACTTACAGATGTCCTCTGTGGGTCCGACATCGATCTCAGGTGTTTCCACCTCTTTCCAATGCAGAAACCTCAGGGTTGGCCAGTAAGGCTAGGTGCCATCAGGTCATGTTTTCCTGAAGCTGATCCATATGACGGTAGTGTTGGCTCCTGCAGCCACAACTGAGCCTGAGACAAATGGTAAATAGGGACTGGAGACAAATAAGGAAAGAGAATGTAACATAAGGCTCAGATGGGCATCACTGTGCTGAAGGGACTGAGCCCCATTGAGCTGAATTCTGCCTCTGACCAACACCCTGGCCAGGTAAGGCCTCGGTGTCAACCATACTCCTCCTGTACCTGACCACCAGGGGAGGAGGTCTTCACATGAAGACAACCTTCAAGCTCTAAAAGAACAATCAAGTTCTAAAATACTCCAAGGAAGCAGAAGATACAAATAAGGTAAATTTGAATTCCAAGTAGCAAGAACTCTTCCTCCCTGCAGACCTACTTCTCTCTGATGTCCACGGTATTTTAATATTATAAGAACTATTGGGCTTTAACAATCAATGATGTCCAGAATACAGTAGAGGACTAAGAATTACCCATGGGTGCTATTAATCCCAGTGGCTCAGGAGGCTGAGGCAGGAGGATCTCAAGTTCAAAGCCAGACTCAGTAACTTAGTGAGGCTCTAAGCAGCTTAGCAAGATCCTGCCTCAAAATTTAAAAACAGAAAAAACAAATAAATAAATAAATAAAAAGGGCTGGGCATGTTGCTCAGTGGTTAAGCATCCCTACCTTCAATCCCTGGAACAACAAAAACGAAAGAATTACCTATGAGTGAAAGAAAGCAAATTGGAGGTGATCATGGAATTGGACTCAGGATTCACTGGTTTCCATCTGCTCCTGAAGAAGTAATACTTAAGAATCTCTGAGAGACATAACTTCCCTCTCTCGTGCCAGAGCTGGAAGGATGTGAGCTGGACAGGCTAAGAAGATGACCTTGAGGGGTAGCCCTTTCCATTGGCATGGAAGCATTTCCATTGCGGGCTTGGAAGACTTTTGTGCAGCTACTTTCCTGAGCTCCAGCAAGCTCAAAATTGGCCCCATTCTGATTTGGTTTATGTCTGTATTGCAAAAAATTTAACCTCTTTTTTTGTGGTAAGGGGGCTCACTGATTCACTGAGAGGACTAGCTTTCCATTGAAATTCCATTGCAAACTCAGTCTCCAAGGTTCACAGAAGTTGCTTCATTCCAGCCTCGCTTGAAGGGAGTCTGACTTCATTATTTTCACAGTATGAAGTTGGTCTAGATCTTTCATTATTAAGCACTTGCTGAAAGTAATATAGCTGTTTGCTAACACTATCACCCTGGCAAAAAGCAATTATGATTCCCATTTTACACATGAGAAAATAGAGTCTCTGAGGTGTTAGCAACTCTTGGCCAAAGAACGAAGAGAAGATCGAAACAAGATGAGTGGCCAGAAGCAGCTGACATCCATGGGGTCTTCCTGAGTGTTAATGACAACAGCAGAAAATACTGCACTCTTAAAATAGGATTTAATGAGATCTGCATCTGAAAGGGGAGAGTCCAGTTGTTTATCTGTTCTTCTAAAAAATACTCACCCACAGTTAGCAAAGAGAGGCTTTGTGTTCTTTCTTTTTCTCGGCTTTAAAGAGCTACAAAAAGATGGAACTCAAGGTAACTCAGGGCAAATGCATCATTAGCAGGAGTGCAGCTACAGAAACTTGGTGGTGTGTGTGTTTCCTTTTCTCAGCAAAATGATATTTTTAATTTTTCATCTGAACATACCAGTATCAGCTCCTCTGATCCCTGCTTGTGTTCTGCTCAATTAAAATGCAGCTTTTCTCAGCCCCAGGGCTCCTACAAACTTTCAGGAAGGTGGGCAAGGAACACCCCGTCCAGGTAATAGCTATAAGAACTTTTCAGATGGCCCTACTCGACCTGCTTTGACATTGCTCAGTGTTGGCTGTAATTTTCTCTTTATATCATGTGGTGTTGGTACATGTGCATATGTGTGAATGTGTGTGTACATGTGGGTGGATGTATGTATGTGAGAAAGAGAACTTTATTCTCCTTTGAATGATTCAGGTTAAGAAACTATGAATATACCTGGTGACCTCAGATGAGAACAGGTATGATTTATTTATCTTCTTTCCACTTCCCATAAGCCTTTCGCTTAGATTTTGGCAATACAAAACACTAAGGAAGCATTTTGGAAAATGCTTCCTACATCTCTACATCCCTATCCCTACATCTCTACTAGCCCTGTCAAACTGCAATTTGATACTTAAACATATTTTTGCAAAAATCGCTTGTACTCCAACCCCTCAGCCTTGAGAGATTCAGCCTGCGTGGACACAGTGCTGAGTGTAGTAGATGACATGATGGAAGGACAACATCTGAACTCAAAGGATCTTTGGACATAATATTTCTACACCAACCTTTAACCTTGAAAGAAATATTCTGGTGAGGAAACTGGGTCAAGAAGTCTTAAGTGTTTGCAACCTAGATTTGCTTGTTTTTAAAGTAGTGGCTTGTCCCCCATGCCACCTTACAACTGAAGTGAGGCAGAACTGAACCTGCCAGTGAGGGAGGCAGAACTGAGCAGGTGAGCCCTCACCTGACTCAGGGTCCAGGCTGACATATGAAGCTTAGGACACAAGAAGACTCCGTGATCCCCCACACCCATGAGTTGCTAAAATTCAGAAGCAGAATGAAAGATGGAACCCATGTTATACCCTTACCTCACAAAGATGGACTTATGTGTGTTTCCACAGCTCCAAACAGAGAAAGGATGTCAAACATCTGAGTGAGAAAGAGAGAGAGAGAGAGAGAGAGAGAGAGAGAGAGAGAGAGAGAGAGAAGGAGGGAGGGAGGGCAGGAAGGCAAGGCAAGGCAAGGAAAGGCAAGGCAAGGCAAGGCAAGGCAAGGCAAGGCAAGGCAAGGCAAGGAAAGGAAAGGAAAAAGAAAAGAAGAGAAAATAGGATTGCAATATATGCAGAGTTTGCATTGAAAATATGTAAGTAAGTCCTTAAAGAGATATTAGCCCCAGGTAGGAGCTAGTGATTTTTAAGCTTTTATCCAGCAAGCGATCTAGATGCAGTGTTCCCACACTCAAGGCTCCCAGCAGACCATGTGGTCAAAGGCCACCCTCCTGAGCTCCTCCACTGATGTCAGTGTGTCCAGTGATTCAGGGTAAGTTCACATCCTTCTTCTGTTCTCATATTATCTCCCAGAAAACTCTGGCAGAAATATTTTCTTCTTTTCCTTTTCCTTACCCCCACCTCTACACTAAAGGAACTGCCACAAACAGAGCAGGGTCCAGTGGTACACCATTTTGCACCTTTCCAACTGGTTCGCATCTCAATGTCCTTCCAACCCACATCTACCACACATTCAGCCTACCTGTACCTGACGTGCTCCTGCAGAGTCAGTTACTCAAGGTGAGTCAGGCTTACCCTGTTGGAGGCTCTCACAGACTCTGCCCTGCATCATATCAGCCCCAGGTTTGAACTTCAGAGACTTTGGCAGCCATAATACATGACAGCGGTGGGGGTCATTATCATGTGGGAAGAAGAATAGGTGGGGAGGGATAGAGGAGAAAGGACACTGCAAGGGGAATAGGTGAAGGTTACACTGAGCCTCTTACATTGTTTTATGCAGATCCCTGTCCTTCTCTCATGGCCTTTTGTTCAGCCTTCCCAGAATCCAAACACCTGACATCCAGCAGACAGCATTTCTTTCTTCTCAGCTCTCAATTCCTCTGGGCTCAATTCTAGAAGTCAGTTCCAAGTTCCTGAGTTTACAATCTACTCATTCAATGAAGCACTCAGCAAAGCAGTATCGCATTAAATCAACATCCTTGAAGATATTTCTATTTGTTTATTTACCTCTGAGCAATGCAGAAAGCACATTTATTAATTCTTCCTCTATCCCCTCAGGCCAAGCTTAGTAATGTCATTGTAGAAGCTAGAAAACACAGTATTAATCACCAGGTGATTTTCTGATCTGCTGTGGCACTGGTTCTGGCTCTCAGCTAATCTGTCCTGGAAGAGAATTCTAGAGTTCATCATCAGTGCCCAGTGTGAGCATGGTACCCCCTCCATAGAGGCAGGACCATGAAGGTCACCTGCAGGACCTGGGGGGAAAAGCAGTATCCAGATTTATAAATGCCAACAAAACGCACTTCTGACTAATTCAAGAGAAACTATATGATCACTTAAAACAGTAATGCCTCCTGGCATTAGAACAGATCTGCTTTAATCACATCATGTGCTCTGCCAGGAATCACTGTCTCCACGGTGTGACAGCAGAGACTCCTGCCATATGACAATGCTATCCACTATGTGACATATCAGAAAGAGCTTCTGCCTCCCACAGGGAAGCCCATCCTTTCTTGGTTCAGCTGTTGAAGTTGCCTTTGCTCCCAGCCACATGGAAATCTTGAAAATCAATGCCAAGATTTTCAAGATCTGCTCACATTGAACTTCTGCCAGGAGAGTGTGCTCAGGAGAACTAACAGGGCTGGAAGCACCAATTCATGTCTGCTACCATCCCTCAAGCTGTGTCATCTAATCCTCACAACCACTCTGGTATGTACGTAGTGCAACTCTTATGTTACAGATGGAAATGCAAGCTCACAGGCGTTGTGTCACCTGCCTGAGGTCACAGGGCTAGTGAGAGGTAGTGTTAGGACTTGAAGTCAGTTCTGTTTAATAATCAGAAATTTTCCTATGTGACTTGTAATGTACTAAGATAGTGATATGTGCTTATGTTCCTAATTCTTTTACATCCCAACCTACCTGCTTATCTATAATCATTCATTCACTGAGTGTCTTCTTAAGATAGAAAGCAAAAGTATGTGGTCACTAAGCACCATTCCTGCCCAGTAAAAAAAAAATTACTACTAAATTTCTTGATTGAAAAGAAAGAAGTGATATTTAAGAAGAAAAAATTGAGGTGAGAAGAAACGGAGATCAGGAAAAGAAATATGAAGCCCTGTGGCAGTAACAGCCCCATCCAAGTCTCCTGGGCCCGCTATAGGGCTTGTTAAGGTATGCAAGGGGACAGGTGAAGAACAGAGACATGATTCTAAGCACCAGTATTACCAGCCCTATGAAGACCCTGGAACTGAAACAGATATTTGAAAACCCCCAGACCTGGAAGGGCTTCGTGAATTGAGATACCTGCTCTTTCTGGAGAGAATACTAGAATCTATTGACCAGTGTCCAGAACACATTTCCTAGGCTCTGGCTGATATATCCCTTGGGAACTGTGCCCAACTGGAAGGGGTCATGGTAATGAATGAGATTAAAATTTCAAACAACACTCCCTCCCCCAAAAAAGAATTCCAAGCAATGCAATAGAATAGGACTGATAGTAAAAGTTTAGATTATGTAAAGAAACAAAAAATGCCATTTTTTATCACTGTAGTGCAGAGTTCATACTTGCTAATTTATTCTCAAGGGAAAGTACCTTTTATGTGCTAGACCAGCCTCACCTGTTGCACTCTCAAGCAGCTTTATGCTATTTTGGTTGATCTTCCCTTACTAGATCCTGTGTGGATTAAACAGGTTACCTGCTCTACATCTAGGTGTCATGACTCTATGCCTCATGCTCATTGTGCTAAGATGGACAAATGGAGGAAGGTACTCCGTGGGTAGAGATGCCCCGAGCTAGCAGGAGGGTGGGTGGAGAGTACTGTGTGAGCTCGGCAAGAGGGCATTAGATAGGGAGCCCTTCATAGTTACCTAATGCCCTGCACAAAATAGGCATTATCAGAACACAAGTAACACATACCAGCTTGGCATTTGCCTTGCTCTAAAGCCAAAATATTGTGATAAAATTAAATCAGTACATTATATGCATTCTGTTATAAAAACAAGGCAGAGTTAACACTATCTATTAAATTTAATGAAAGTTTGCCTAGTCATCTCAGTGTCTACCCTAGCCCTCAATTTTCAAGGATAGACAAATGTATGGTTTCCCTCCAGGGGGAACCTTACTCTTATAGGTTGTTCAGCAGCACTGCTATTGCTTTCTCTGAAGTCTGGCTGAAATGAGGGTGTGATCATCATGTTTTATGTTAGCAGGAGTATAACACAGCAATGAAAATGCCTACATAACAAGCAGCGAGTACCAATTTAGGAACCACACAGGAGTCAGTGGTGATGAACTAGGTAGGTGTACTCTCAGAAGGAAGAGTAATGTTGAGTTAAAAAGAAAAAGAAAAGAGCAAGAAACTAAAAATGATCCACAGAACAGTGCTATTGAGGAATATTAACAATAAATAAAGAGCTATGACTGAAGACAGCCTAGGAAGCTCTAGCACCTTAGTCTCCAACAGAATCAAACCCATGAGACTGGTTAAAATAACCTTATAGGAGCTCTGGAAATCATGAGACTAATGTTAAATCCAAAGAAATAAACATTTAAAAGTGAAGGATGGCAAAAGTTCATCAAAATGCTTAGCAAAATAGAATAGTATATTAATGCCAGACAAAACTAAAAATCAAAATCTGTTGCAAAGACAAAAAAGAATATTACATAAAGATCTCAATTTAATTCACCGAAACAAATATATACAAATATATATGTACCAAACATTACATTTCCTAAACACATGAAGCAAACATAACTGAAGGCAGAAATGGACAACTGTACAATAATAGTAAGAGATAATAGTACTTCTTTCCACCAATGGATGTAACTAAACAGGTATCAACAAGAAAATAGAGGACTTGAAAAATACTATAGACCAATTGGATCTAGAAGATACATAAACAACAATACACCAAAAAATAGAATATTCAGTTTTCTCCAGAGCGCATTGAGCATTCTCCAGGATAGGCTATATGTTAGGCTATAAAATAAGTCATAATACATTTTTAAAAATTAAAATCTTACTAGACTATCTCTCCCAGTGTTTTTTAATCAAGATGTGTTAGATTAAAAAATGGCTGGAAATCATTTTACTGGTTCATTTGGAGAGATATAACTGAATTCTTGCATCTACTAGTTTTAGTTATTTGCTTGATGGTTTAGTCAGTTTTCAATCGCTGTGACCAAAACATCTAAATATGAACAACTTAGAGAAGAAAAAGTATTATTTCAGTTCACAGTTCCAGAGGATTTAGGTTGCCTGTCTCCAAGGCAGAAACATACTAGGAATGGCAAAGAAAACCTTTTCAGCTCACAGCATCCAGGAATCAGAGAGGGAGAGATGAGCCTGGGACCAGGTATAGTGCCCAAGGGCTTGCCCCCAGTGACCTATTTCCTCCACCCATGTTCTACTTGCTTACAGTTACCACCTAGTAGTCCATTCAAATTACTAATCCATCAACTAGATTAATCCACTGATGAGGTTATAGCCCTCATGATCCAATGATTGCCTATAATGCCCCACCTCTGAACCTTGTTGCATTGTGGACCATGATTTCAACATATGAATTTGGAGGATATTCCAGATCCAAACCGTAACATTTGACAACTGGAATGTGGTTAAATAATATTTGGGGACATCCAAATTACAACATAAGACAACCTGCATCTTCCACCTGAGTCTTTTAAACACCTGTTCTAGATGAATATGGACAGAAAAGTCTATCCAACTCTGAGTCAGGCTAGAGAGGCCATATGTTGGCTCCTGGGTAAATGATCCTAAGTAAGTGCAGCCTTCCAGCCATTCCTGCATAAGTTCTATGAGCTAAGAATGAAGCTATTAGGATATTCTATCCTTGCCCACCTACCAACTAAGGACCACTGAGTAACCTCAGCCTAAGCCATGAAAAGCAGAAGAATAATCCAGCTGAACTCTACCTGAATTCTTTTTTTTAAGGTGTTTTATTTTTATTTTATTTTTATTTTTTATTCACACAGTTCATATAACCTTACATTTACATAGGGTAGTACTGTCTGTCTCAGTCTACTATTTTTCCTGTCCCCATCCCCTCCCATCCCATTTTCCTCCACACCATCCATATTTCCTCCATTCTTTCCTATCTTCCCCATAACCCCTGCCACCCCCCCCCACCCCTGTTAGGTATCAGCATCCACTGATCAGAGAAAACATTCGGCCTTTGGTTTTTTGGGGTTGACTTATTTCACTTAGTATGATATTCTCCAACTCCACCCATTTACCAGCAAATGCCATAGTTTTATTCTTTTTTATGGCTGAGTAATATTCCATTGTGTATATATACCACAGTTTCTTTATCCATTCTTCAATTGAAGGGCATCTAGGTTGGTTCCACAATCTAGCTATTGTGAATTGAGCAGCTATGAACATAGATGTGGCTGCATCCCTATACTTTGCTGATTTTAAGACCTTTGGGTATAAACTGAGGAGTGGGATAGCTGGGTCAAATGGTGGATCCATTCCACGTTTTTTGAGGAATCTCCATACTGCTTTTCAGAGTGGCTGCACCAATTTGCAACTCCACCAGCAATGTACAAGTGTGCCTTTTCCCCCACATCCATGCCAATACTTGTTATTGCTTGTATTCCTGATAATAGCCATTCTAATTGGAGTTAGATGAAATTTTAGGGTAGTTTTAATTTGCATTTCTCAAATTACTAGAGGTGATGAGCACTTTTTCATATATTTGTTA
>JAJEJO010002669.1:47489-69742 GCA_020662805.1 Glaucomys volans
GCACCCATCCCATTTATTGATTCTTCCTTTTATTTCTTGTGCTCTGGTGGTCTTGTTGAGAAGGTCTGGTCCTAAGCCAATATGAAGAAGATTTGGACCTACTATTTCTTCTATTTGCTGAAGAGTCTCAGGTCGAATTCCTAGATCCTTGATCCATTTTGAGTCAAGTTTTGTACAGGGTGAGAGATAGGGGTTTAATTTCATTTTATTGCATATGGATTTCCAGTTTTGCCAGCACCATTTGTTGAAGAGGCTATCTTTTCTCCACTTTATGTTTTTGGCACCTTTGTCTAGTATGAGATAACTGTACTTATGTGGGTTTGTCTCTGGGTCCTCTATTCTGTACCATTGGTTTATCTGTCTATCTTGGTGCCAGTACCATGCTGTTTTTATCACTATTGCTCTATAGTAGAGTTTAAGGTCTGTCTACCTGAATTCTTAACTCTTAAACTGAGATATAATCAAATGGTTTTTATTTTGCCACTAAGTCTTGCAGAGAAAAAAGTACATGTACATAATAGATGGGGCATTGCTACTGAGTTTACAGAAATTAAAAAAAAAAACATGATATAAGAGTGTTATGAACAACTATTTGCCAACAAGTAGATAGCTTACATGAAAGGCACAAATTTTAGAAACATGTAATCTACCAAGACTTAATCACAAAGACATATAAATTCTAAATAGACCTATAAACTAGTCATGAAATTGAATCAGTAAGCAAAATTCTCCCAACAACAAAAAAAAATCTAGAATCAGATGATGCTTTCTACCAAACATTTAAGGAAGAATTTTATAACTTATAAAAAAAATAGATTGACAGTACAAAATTTGTAATTTTATTCCTGAGTTATAATTCTAATATGACAAAATTCTAAAATATATGGTGTTTGCTTCAGGATGTGTAGCAAGAAGAAGCTTTATAGTTCTCAGGAAGGATAATAGTAAAAGATTAGTAAAAGAAGGAAAGAGAAAAAGTTTGATTGGAATCAGGATGAAAGAAAATCCTTGTTATGTGATGTTAAAATTAGGAAAAATTTGCCTTCAGTCCTGTGGAACAAAGAACATCAACCTAATAAACTAGTGGGTTTGGCAAAGATTTCCAGGCAGAATGTTGTAAGTGACAACTGATTTTTTATATCAGCACATAATAAGATTTGGATAAATTAAAATGCAGTAAAAAGTTTTCAAATAAACTTTAGAAACCACTATGGAGGGCTCAGGTCTTGCTGGATTCTACAATAGGACTGTCTCTTATTACAAAATAAACAAGGTGAGAATAATCTCAAAGGATGCCTACAATTATCTTTCATGAGGCTTCAGAAATATCTAGGAGATATTTCTTAGGTGTTTTCACTCAGAAAAAAAATTTCTGCACAATAAATGCAGAAATCTTAATCCAAACCCAGAAAAGTGCTATCTTTAAGAGATTTTTGAGTGTGCACTTTGTTAACATACAAGAAGATTTTTATATGAAATAAAATCACAGCAACCCACAAAATTTTTAAGAGAATTGTATTCACAGATGCACCATTAACTTGGACTAGAAGTATTTTAGGTCATGATATTCCATCTCATTTATCAAGATGCCATGCTTAAGTGAATTATCTTGGACCCTCCAAACTTTTACCATTGTCAACTGAGATAGCCTCAGTCAGCACCACAAAAAATAGGAGAATTACCCAGTTGAATCCTACACAAATGACCAAAAATCCAAAAAATCATGAGCTATGATAAATTGGTTGCTTTAAGTCACTATAAGTGACTTTAAAGTTACTATAATGACTATAAGTCACTAGGGGTAGTTTGTTATACAGCAAAAAAAGTCAGGACACAAGGGCTATGTGTATGCTACATGGCCTAAGACTTATTTTAAAATATCTATTTCCTATCTGTGTACCTCATAAAATGTAGTTTCTTCAAAAGAATCACATTTGTATTTTTCACAATACTTAGCAGAATCTCTGGAATACTGTAAGTATCTAATAAGAAAAAATTAAAACCAGAGCTCAAGTGTGTATCTTTATTCAATTCTTCCACAAGCACATTAACTTCTTTTGTTAATTCTAAACACTGCCTTAGAACCTAGGTACACCTGAACCCTTATCACAATCTATGGAGGGGGGGGTGCGGAGAGAGAGAGAATGAAGGAGGAAATTACAGAACAAAGTGGTATACATTGGTTGTAGGCACTTAACCCACATAGGGGATGGTAAGTGGAAGTGGGAGAATGTTTCCAAGAGAGGAAAATCATCTGAACTTTGAATGAGATAGGAGATATTTAGAATTGAAGGCAACAGGAACTTACTCCAAGCTTTTGAGCAAGAGATAGAGAAGTGATAGTTAATGTTTGGAGAAGTTTTACCAGCATAGGGGCAGAAGCCATGTCACAGTACAGATAGGACACTAGCAGGGTGTAACTCAGGCAGCAGTGGTGTCATAGAGAGGATGAAGAAATCTGAGAGAGGCACTGATAAAGCAGAGACAACTGTGTGGCAGTGACAAGAATGTAGGCTTCCAGAACAAGCATGTGGACAAAGGGAGGGAATGGAGAAAGAAAAGGAGAGGGGAGATTAGAGTTGAGATGGGAAGGTTGGGGTGGAGGCAGATGTTGATGTGAGGCACACTATAAGAGGTGGAGGATGGGAGGAATTGTAAACGCATCTCAATACCTTGCATTTGACTTTCCTGTGGAGTGCATAACTAGAGATGAATAGCAGGCTAGAGAGTTTGCAAGAATCACTTTAGGGTTGGAGATTCAGAGCAGTAGATATTGGTGCATTTGCTGGTGACTACACCCATTGCTTTTGATAAGAATACTTTTTGGAAAGTACAAAGTAAACCAAAAGAGACATGTGAGTAGCAGTGTGGAAAAGGCACTGAGAAGGTCCCCATCAGGCAAACAGGAAATTATGGAGACATCACTGTCACATAGCACAAAAAGGAAGAGAGTTCAGACTTTAAAAGCAGTACACAATTGCATGCTTCCAATGCCATAGTGAAGTGGATAAGTTCAAATGAATTTGGCAAATTTAAACAGTTTTTTTACTTTGATGGATGATGTCAATTGTGTGGAGTGGTGATATAAACAATTTGCAACAGCAACAATCAGCAAAAATTATTTTTTCCAGGAAAGGACATTTTGGGAAATGGCCAGGGAATCAAATGAACACTCTGGGTTACCTCTCCTGAGAAATTCCGTGAGGAGTCATGCCCTCACAGGACGGGTGGTGACATTCAGACAGACAAGAGAAGGGACCATTCAGCCAAGAGAAAAAGTAAGGAGGGAGATTACTATGTAGCAGAATAACTTTACGGAGCAAATAGTTGAAATGTTTAAGAGAGATTGTAGCAGAAGGAGTGTGAGGAAGAATTAAAGCATGAATGAAATGAAAGGATATGAGCTCACAGATCTGGGACACCTCATATTTGGCCGCAGTTAAGTTCAGAGGACAGCATCTCCTTCATTAGTACCTGTGAAGCATCAGGCTGACAAATGAACTGGGAGCAGTTTCTTTAGAAATTAACTGTTCAGTAATCAAATCACCACGAATTTCCCATTGTTTATCTTTAGATAATCGTTAGAAAATAGAATATTGTAAAATTTAATAGTGAAGGTTCTAGGAAAGATTCCTCATGTCAAAACCTGGATGTGCCATAGAGCATTTTGAACCTGGGAAACATTCTAATTTCCTATAAATGTTCTTCTTTATAAAATAATGATTTTACCTCAAAGATTGTTGGAAAACTGAATGTGATGATCGAAAAAAAAGAAGGCCCTAGAACAATACTAAACTTTTTTTATAAGCTACATAGAATAAGTTCAGAATAACAGGATTAGGAACATATAAAGTTTAAGGTCTGACAAGTAGCCTCATTACTCAGGAGGCTGCAGCAGGAGGATCCCAATTTTGATTGTAGCCTCAGCAACTTTTTGATACCCTGTCTCAAAATAAAAAATAAAAAGGGCTGGGGATGTGATCAGTGGGGTCTTGATTTTCCTAAAGTGGTTTTATCTACTTTCTATTCCCTTTGAAAACCTAGAGTCTTTTCCTTTCACTACTTTGGCAAGTTCTAGGCTCCCAAAAACAGTCGGGGAAAAATTAGACTCTAGATATGACGTTGGGCAAATTTGTTCCCAATGTCTGTATTTGCCAAAATGATTTTTGAACTGTTTTACATCATCTATTTAAAAATTCTCTACCCCATCACCCATCATTAGTGAAAATAAGGCCTGATGAGTATTAGAACTTTTTCATTTATATATATTCATGTGTTTGTGTACATGTATGTATATATATTTTTTAAATTTTATTTTGGTGGTGTTTGTACTTGGTATTGAGCAATACTAAACTTGATGTTAGCATTTCATGACTGTAGCTGTTTATAGTCATTATTTATTCATTAGCAATTGTTTCCCATTGAACTTCTACGAGCTTCTTTAGGTCTTCACCTATGAACAGGAAGAAACAGAAACTGTTGAGGACATGAGAAATTGTCAGTCTCCAAATGGAATCACTTATGTCAGATCATAATAAAATGGAATGGGATTGGAGGGCCCTCATACATCCAGGGCAAAAACTATTCCCAAGACTCTCCAGAAACCAAAGCTTAACAAAGGTCACAGTAACCTTATAGAAAAAATAAATCTGCAAGAACATCTGCCCAACAACTAGTTACTATGAACTTATATATCTTCGGTCCTTGTAGATGAACACCTTCATTTCAAAAAAATCCAAAACAACAACGAAAAAAACCCTTAGCTCAAAATAGCTTATGTTATCATTCTTATATTGCCTTTCAAAAATCTCTGCTTTCCTTTGCTTTCTGGGCACACCTATGGTCCCCATGGTGAACCATAGCACACGCTCAATGGATTTGCAAATCCCTTCCTATTCCTGAATGAACTCATTTGTCTTTAGAAATTTTCAGTTTGTTATTTAAGTAAGCAGATTGAACACAAGCCAGAATGTCTTCTGTCATGGTGGGTACTCCCAACTGGTTTTCTGCCCATGAAGGTAACTTCAGCTTTCTTCTGTGTACTACTGATCCAACTCTGATGCTGTCATGATGAATAAATAGCATGTGGCAATATTGATAATTTCTTTTTAAAATTTGTTATTTGTTCTAATCTTTTGTACATGACAGTTGAATGCATTTGTACATTTTGATACACAAATGGAGTGCAATCTCTCATTTTTTGATTACACTTTCTTAAGTTACTGTGGGAGTCTTTTAATTCTTGTATTCAGAATAAATAAAATTATCCTCCCAAAGAAGGAGAATTTTAACACTATCCTTACAACAAATTGTCAAGGAAGTAAGACAACTACACTACCCTGTTTCATTGACAATGTTCCTTATTTTACCTTTGAACACCTCTGTTTTCCTTTGGGAACGGTTATTGTGATAGGGTCTTGCTTTATTCGTACTCTGTGGCTGCTCAAACAAACATCCAAGTTCCCAGAGCTGAAAAAAGTATCTTCCAGGTACAGGAAAATCACCATAAGGTCACTCAGCAGTTATGTGTACAGCAATTAGTTTTTTAAGTCGCTCAAAGATGTCTTTCCTCAGTAGTGTCAGGGCATGTCACTGGAGGCTGGGCTTCCCAAGAGTAAATAAAGGAGGAAAGACTATAAAGAAGGTAGAAGAAGGAAAGTGCTGTTTGCTCTTCCCCAGTCCTCTCTCTCCTTTCCAGGTCTCAGAGCCTTGGAGGGGCCCTGGCCTGCATGGCAGTCCAAATTTCCGAAGGGTAAAGATTTAAAGGGTTCAGGCCAAGGTTTCTCAGCAGGGTCAGTCCCCTCTCCAGGTAGAAGCATCAGTAAGGCTGACACCAATGAATCCTCTTAACAAGGTGCTCCCGCACATGTGGGCAATTTAATGAGTCTTCCTGGATTTATGGCTGAGACCTGCAAACGGAGAAAGAGATTGATTAAGAGGCCCCTGTTACAGGGACAGGGAGGAATCATGCACAAAGCCAGAAGGGCAAACAGTTCAATTGGACTATAAACCTCTCAGAGGCAAACCACTGCCCCCTGGGAACAGCAGAGTGATTGGCAGGTCCTGTGGGTGAAGAGGAAAGGGAAGGGAGAGGGCATGTGCAAAGATGGAATGTCCTGTACCTCAGTTTTACAGAAGGTCCCCATTTTCTTAGCTTGGCATTGCCCTCCATGACCTCTAGTAACTGACGTATTGTGGTAGGAGTTAAGAAAAGGTGATGTATTTTCAATCTCAAGAAGACGCTGCAAGAAAGAAATTCACCTAACACCCTGGAAAATTTATTCTAGTAGCTCTTAAATAGCAGAAATCCTTGCCAAATGAATACATCCAGCAGTACAGATTGCATTCGGAGTAGATGAAATATTACCGCAGCTCTTGGTGCTATGTGCCTTTATGTACATCCAGATTTGTTACTTGGAGTTTATCTGCCAAGGAAAGAGTATAAATTGACAAACCTTGCTTTTATTAGCCTCTCTCTACACATGTGGGAAGTTTACTTTCTGTTCTGTATAAAGGGAACGTGACAGGTATGCATAACAGAGTATATATAGCAACTTATAGTAAGAGGTGGCAGGGTGTGGGGAGATGAAGAAAATATGGCTTGAGTCCAATTGGGCAACCTGTGCTGAGTACCACTCTCACTGTGCAACTTCAGACAACCATGCAGCCTCCTGGATTCCAGTTTCTATATAGGTAAGATATTAAGAGACCCATCAACAATAGCAGAATAGAAAAAAATGTGTTGTTTTTCTCCCACAGGGAGAAACAGGGATAAACAGGGATAATCCACAGTTACACAAAACCATATACATGAATTTCAGAAACATTGCATTGAAGGGAAGAAGTCAGACCTACACAGTTACATAGCATGTCATGCAATTTATAAAGAACAAAATGGGCAAAACCAGTGTACATTAGATTATTAGACTCTATCTGTGGGAGGAATATGTCTAGAACAGGGTCCAAGCATGCTTCTGGGGTATTGATCATTTTTACTTTCTTATTCTAAGTGCTGACTACACGGTTACGTTCCATTTATAAAAATTTACTAAGCTGTATGTTTGATATGTGCACCTTTCTGTATTTATAGTATAAGCAAATAAAAAGTCAGAAATGGAGTGAATAAGAGAGGAATTAATTGAATGACTTCTGGGATTTCATCCAGCATTAAGAATCTGTCACTCTAGTCTGTCAGTCATTCCAGCTTCCAACTTCTCTTTTGTTTAATGCTTTCTTTGTTTCTTTTGGCTATTTTTTATTAGTATACTGATGAGGGGTGGATTGGGCAGAGAACATGAGGAGGGAGGTGATTTAGTGCCTTCACTTGACTTCCTGCAAGCAGTTTGACCTTAGGCTGAATGTGGAAGGGGGCTGGGCCTGTAGATTACAATTGAACTTGCTTTTATCAATAAATGTCAGTGATTGTCATTTCTCTATCCTAATAGAGAGTTCTCAATATAATCCTTATCTCTGGGCAGAAAAATTGAACTGTTCTAGGTTTTGGGAGTTTGTTAAAATCATTCTATAAAAAGCAATTTCTATTTTCTGTGAACAGATATGATAAACTATGTATTTTCTCACTGCCTTCTTCATTTTGATGCCCCCACATTCATGGTGGGGATAGAAAGCTTTGTCCTTGATTAGGATGTGCTATTTTAAGGCTGCATTGGGTATGGACTTATGTAGCTCTCAATGCTTTCTCTTGTTCTCTTTGTGAAATAGTGAAGCAGATGTCTGAGCCAAAATCTAGGGTCCCAAGATAGTGAATAAAGATCTGGTTTGCACAGAAAATGAGGGGACAGCAGTGTTGACCCTTCTTCACCATCCCCAATTGCTAACATTTGATCTATGTCTAGCATAATATAAAAACTTAAAAGGCAGCTGGACTCCTGAGTTGTGGTACCTCAAAGTTTGAGATTTTAAACTAGGTGTAAGTTAGTCACCTGCCAGGAATATAATAACTCAAATATGCCTATTACTGAGAGGGTAAGATGAAAAGTTCAGACCAAAACCAGAAAAAGGTTGTATAGTACATTCCTGGCTAGTAGGGTGAGCATAACACTTGATACTTAGACAAAAATAGATGGTTCAAAGCCCAGAGAGCTATTTGGAAACCTAAAGACAGGTCCTCACAGATCAGGTGGGGAAGGTAGGAGCATTGAAGAGAATGGGGAGCCTCAAGCAGCCTTCATTCAGGAACACCTTCCATGCTAGTGAGAGACTGAAAGCTACCTTAGATGGGAACCCCCTACACAGTATGAGGAACTGAAGGACATGGCGATAGGAAGTACTGAGAGTAAAAAGCCAACCACACAGAAAGTGTCAAGGTACCCTCTCAAAAAGGGCAGATGCTGTCCAGATGCCATCGGTGGTGCCTCATTAGTTCATGTCTAGCTCACCCCAATTGACCTGAACCCTTTCTGCCTGCAGGTGCCAGGCATAGCGGGAGGCACTGAAAGCATCAATGTGAAACTCCCCCTGGGTTCCACAAACAGAGTAGCACAGAGATGGCATGGTGTTCTGGGGCATCATTCATGAGAAGGAATGGAGAGAGCAGAAAAGACACTAAAAGAGGACTTGAAGGTACAGAATCCCCAGTGTTTTAGAAACTAACGATTTAATTCAGCAAATTCACAGATACTTACTAGGCATCAGGTTCAGTATATGGTTTGCCACTCAGGACAGACACAATGCCCATGGTAGAGAGCTCACAACCTGGTAAGAAGATAGTTCTATATGAATGGATGTAGCATGTTCCAGGGCAACCCAAGAGGAGGTTCAAAAAGTGTAGGCAGCAACCAGACCATGGTGCTGGTGGAATTCTGAGGCATGGGAAAAGCTTATAATTCCTGCTAGAAGCACTCGGGGGTCACTGAACTACTTTATGTAAAGGAGTGATAGCTTGGTTAGGAAATGAGCTTTTGGTGGGTAAAGAACTAAAGGACTCCAGAGATATATACATTTTGTTCATGTCTATGTATGTTATACTGGAGGCTTTCTTTCTTTTTCCTTATTTGGTACAGCCTCATCTACACCCTCACTGGAAAAAGAGAGTGGAGTTGATAGATAGCATAGAGGGAAGGGAGGGATGGGGTCGGGGTGGGGGATAAGAATAATAACAGAATGTGTGACAGACATCATTGCCCTGTGTACATGTATGAATGCACAGATGGTGTGATCCTACTTTGTGTACAACCAGAGAAACAACAGCTATACTCCATTTGTGTTCAATGAATCAAAAATTAAATAAATAAATAAAAAGATTATTATCAAATGTGATGGAAAAGAAAAAAAAAAAAAAGAAGAAAAAGAGAGTGGGGAACCAAGGCCATCTTCCTGTTTCACCCAAGTGCTCTATTGCCCTCCATGGAAACGAATGCATCAAAATGAATGGGCTTTGTGAGGCTCAGCCCTTGACTCTGACTCATTAGGAATGTCAGATTTTTATCTGCTGAGCTACTTGTAAGCAGTATGATATGAATAGAATGTTATCACTCAGTCAGGCAAGGTGTCCTCTTCTGGCACACACATAAAACAGGCAAATGTCATGCTTCTTCACCTTATGTTGAGTTCAGTTTTCTCAATCATCATTCAAAAGAAATTGACACTCTCAAATCAGTTTGTGATTAAAGCAATGAGAGACATGTTCTAGGGCATTGCTGAGGAACATTTGAGCAAGGATAATTACCACCATAGGCAAGTCACAAATTCTCAGATCAAGAATGACTTCCACTCATGAAACTTTTGCCATGAGTGAAGTAGCTATCCCAGGAAGTTTTCCTCCTTCTTGGCATTTCTCAGTACTCTAGGGTGTTTTGGCTGTGGCCCACTCTCTTGATATGTTGCCTCTAGAATCATTGCAAATAGGGAACAAGAATGCAGGAGGTACAGGAGCCTATGACTGCATCAGTCTCCACATGAGGCCTGCAGTCACAGCCCGGTGACCAAAGAGAATCCCATAGATGCAACCCAACTATAAGTGGACCAGAAGAGGGAAAGGAACATAGGTTATTCCAGTAAATTGAGTTGTCTCTGCCAGAAAGTCTCCCAAAATTCTAGTGCTAAAAGCAGACAAAGTAAAAAAAAAAAAAGAAAAGAAAAGAAAAAGAAAAATGACCCATTTCCTTAATTCTCCTAGGAGACTGGTAGAATACTTCCTTATCTTTGGCACTCCAATTCTCACCTGGAGTTCCAGACCACTGTTTTTTCTGTAAGGGGATTTAAGGATCCCTTTATAGAAGGATGCGCTGGTTACTAAACATAAACTAGTCAAAGACATTTAAAAACTATTGCCTCATAGCTTCATGTGGTGCCTAAAAATTAGAACATGCTTAATTAAAAAAAGAAAAGAAAAAAAATATGTATATATATATTGGTGACCTGGGGTCCTGGGTGTGTAACTAAGGGATATAGTACTTGCTTAGATATGCAAAGGTTTGATCTCCAACACTGTAAAAAGTAAATAAATAAATAAATAAATAAGTAAATTAATTGATAAATATTAGATCAGTGATTGAGCAAGTGAATGTTATTGTCAGCGTGACTTTTTCCTGGATTTCCTGAATGAGTTTCTAGATCTTACCTTACCCTATCTTGTTCCTGTTCATCTGAAGTCCAGTTTTGGTGCCAGTAGTCTAGTTCTTCTGGCACTTCATTCTTTTCATATTCCTATGTAATAAAGTCAAAGTTCTTTGACTGTTTCTATGACCTGCCAGCTGCTTTCTTGGATTTTGATCCCATGCATTTGAGTGAATATCTACCCCCAGTCCTGTGCCTTCCCAAGAGAAGTGAAGTTAGTCTGATTAGTGATTATCAAGTTCCCCAATTAAGCCATGATTAATAATGCATGGGAATTGTGTGCATATGAAAAGTAGCGCTCTCTCCTCCCTCCATTAGGGAACAAGCTCTCCATATCCTCATTTCTAGTTTCATCTTTGCTTACATGTATTTTGGCACCACTCCAACCACTCCAGATACTTAGACCATAATGAAAAAGTAAAACAGACAAGCAACTGCTTCCAAGGAGGAGATGGATAGTAGATAAATTAACAAAATCAAACAAGCACACAAAAGCTTCATATTGTGACAAGTGCAACAAAAGGAATAATAAACTGCTGCTCAGATAAATAGTAGGGAAGGCCAAGATCAAGTCTCTAAGAAAGGATCTTTGAGCTGAATTCTGAAGGATAAGGATGAGAAGTTAAGAAGTAACATGTGGAAAAGTTCCCCAGTATAGGGAGCAACATGATCTACACCTACAAGGCAGGAGCTGGGATAAAGGTCAGTGGGGTTGGATCTAGAAGTTCAGGTTCTGGAATGACAACTAGCTGCTCTGACTATATACACATGCTTGATACCACTATTCAGAAAATAGCCTCCCACTATTTCTACATAGTATTGAAACAACACAAGGAGAAGGAGTAGAGGTCCTGGTAGAGGTCAACTGTTCAAGGTATACAACCTCATTCCTCCTTGGTTCCCATCTTTTATCATTTCTACTAAATCCAAATCTGGATCCTCATCAGCACTCTGACAGAAAGACTAGTGTCTCTGTTTCATCTCTCTGTGCCTTGACTTTTCCACATTTCTATTCATGAATATACTCAAGTCATTTCTGCTCTCCAGAAATCTATTAAAAATCATTCATTGGTAATTGCCATGTGCTCTTTGGTTTTATCATCTTATATTTCTTTAAATGTATTATCTCATATTTTAATAGATCCTTAGATTGGTGAGGAGATACATAAAGCTGGTTAGTATATCTTGATTATAGAAGTTAAGGGATTTGGATTTTGTTTTTGGGTTGTTTGTTTTTATATGAGAACTACTTGATCAAGTTTGAACATTGATGGGTATGATCCAGTGTAGAAGGAAAAAGAATATATAAAATGTGGGACTTACTAAAGAACAAAGTCCTGGAGAAATTGAAGGAGGAAATCAGGGTGAGATCCAGAGCACCTGGGCAGGGACTGGCCATATAGTCCAAGGTCAAGAATTGGAGCTCTGGTGCCAGATTTTCTAGCTTTCTAGGCTACTTAATACTTGTATAACCTTGTGAAAATTATTGAAATTCTCATGTCTAAGTTTTCTTACCTGGGGAAAAAAAAACAAGAATAATAATGATGCCTTCATCATAGGTTTGTTATAATAATTACATTAGATAGTAGGCCTGCAGTGACTGATGATAAAAAGGGATTCATAAATATTCACTACTTTTATAGAAGGAAGAAAGCTATTTTTTTCTATTTCAGTAACAAAAGAAGATAGAATATGGTTGCAAAAAATATATAGTTTTTTGGAAAGGAGAGAGTGAACTTTGAGTGAGTTCTTTTGATGTTCACTATTTTCTGAGTAGGGTATGATGTGAAACATTACCATAGCTCTGAGAGTGAGAGGCACTCAGAGAAGTGAATAAAATCTAAATGTGTAGAAGAGTTGGTAATGGAAGAGGTAGAGTGAGTATATTTGAGAAGCATGGTTGTCTGCTCAAGCTGAGGTAAGCATTTGTAAGTATAAGTGACACGAGTCAAGCTGATCATGGTGGTGCACACCTGCAATCCCAGAGAATTGAGGTTGAAGCAGGAGGATTGCCAAGTTCAAGGCCAGCCTAAGCAATTTAGTGAGGCTCTAGACAACTTAGTGAAGCCCTATCTCAAAAAAAAAAAAAAGAAAGAAAAGAAAAGGCCTGGGGATGTACCTCTGTGGTTAATCACCCTATCACCCTGGATTCAATCCCCAGTAACAAAAAACAAAACAAAACAAAACAAACAGACAAAAAGGACATGTTTCTACCTGGCATTATTATTTTATCTTTCCTCAGCAAAGCTCTGTTAGCCTGTGTTAGGTATAAAGACAGTCTTGGGGTCTTCCAGGATTTTGAAAAATAACTGCAGAGAAATGAGGGAAATAAACTTGTATTTAAGGATATAATTATATATCTTTAAGATAGAAAACAAAATAAAGGCACTCAAGTGGTCTGGGATGGATAGACAAAAGTGGAGGGATGAATTAGAGATTTTAATAGGGGCAAAACATTGACTCAGTCAGTGGAATTGGGCAAGTAAGTGCCTGGTAGATGAAAGAGTGACATCAGAATGGGACATTTGAATTCATTTTCCTCTGGTTCTTGAGGGTAACAGTCCCAGGATAAAGGAACAGGTGGTGTCTTCCATGGTGAATAGGAAGGTTCACTAGAGTTGAGGGCAGGGTTAGAGGTGCAGACAAAATGTGAGGAGGTATGGGCATCCTCTATGAATGGGAAAGAGACCAGTTGTCTGGTGAAAAGGAGGAGGCAGAGCAGGGACTTCTAAATGTCTAGTAAAGGGAACCTCAAAGCATCAGTGGGGTGCGTGTGTGATGTTTGTGTGCAAGCCTTTGTGAGAGTGTGCTCATGCATGTGGCATACATGAAGGGGGATCATCTCACTAAAGAAACGACAGTGGTTTCCCCTGATTTTCCAACCTCTGCCTTTTCTACACAGCCTCTTTTGGGCTTGGTGTTTATTGCACTTTGGACTCATTTCAAGATAACTTCAGGAAACACTCTCAATTAATAAAATGTAAATGTATTCAGGTTGCTGTCTCGTTTTACAAATATAATTTTCCCATTGATGTTTAATTGCCTTAAAATTCTTCCAAGGTTAAAAGGGAACTATCTCTAGAACATTAGTTATTAAATTATGTATCACTGATTCATTTGTTTTCTGCATTGATTTGAGCTTTCTGACATTTTTTATTGATTGTTTGAAATCAAACTTCCAATTATCAAAGGATCAGACAATATCAGTTCAAAATTCCTCTGAGTGTAGCAGAAAGCAAGCATCCTGATAGTTTAAAGATCTCAGGTTCCTTGAAACCAAAACGTGATTTGAGCCCCAATGTGGGGATCAACTAAAGGAAACATCTTTTAATGGGAAGTTTTTTAAAAACCCAGGACCTAATTTTCAAGGCTGCTGTGGTGTTGCTGCTTTAGCAGATGAGCATCTCACTTGCATCTCGGAGGCCAGTGCACTGAACATGGTCTGTTATGTTTAGACTAGAGATAAAGAACCACATTTGGCAGACATCCCAGCCCAGATCTACTTTTTTACAAAGGCATTCGACTTCAGGCTCCCAGAGAAAAATAAATAGTAGCTGAAATAGGGGCTGTGGCTTATACTTCTTATTTCAATGTCTAGGGCATAAGAATAATAATACTATTATGTATTGAAAATTTTATGTGCAAGGCATTATGTAAGCATTTTTATGATATATGAATATCTTCATTATATATACATACTTAAACATGTATCATAGATACTGATACATGTATGTGTAACTACATTTATGTATGTATTTAGGTATATACTATGTACTTACCATCTATTTTGATAGATTGGTAGATATATGATAGAGAACTAACTAGCTAACTAGCTAACTAGTAACTGGATGATAGATCACAGAGAGATAGATATTGGTGGATCTCCAACTTCAACTCTCCCAACAACTCTCTGATTTAGGTATAATACCTAATTATAGTAATTCTTCCAATTTTAGAGATTAGAGAACAAGCAGAAAGAAAGATTACTTTGTTGAAAGCACACATCTAGTAGAGGTTGTCAGATCCAAAATTGGACCAAGTAGTCTGATCCTGGAAACAAAACCACTTGGACTTGACCTTAGACCTTCTAGTCCCAACCTCAGCATTCAAATAGTGACATGAGTGTGCAAGGTAAGTGTTGAGATGCCATGTCGTATTGACCCCACCATGGATGCTTCTTCACGTGTCTGCCTGGTGACAGTTATTGCTCAGGCCTGTGATCCTTACTTCCTGATTCAGAAGGAAAAGTGGGGTCTTATCTGTGTTTCTTGGCAATAAGCCACGGAAAGACCACTTTTAAATTATTTAATCACAGACCTTTTAACCTAACGATCATCCAGATAAATACATTGATTGCACTTTGTTATGATGCCCGTAACAGTCAACAGACTCTCAGGCTCAAGCTGATAAATGTTCTGTCACCTGCCCACTGAGAGGCAATAAATAAGAAGGTATTTCTGGCTGAAATCCAGTCTATACATACAACCTGAATTGCTAACAATATGTCTTTGTTGATGTTGTTCCTCTGGATGATTATTCTTTTCCTTTTTCCTTCTACCTGTTCAAATCTACCAATACTTCAAAGCACAACTCAGCTCCAACCATACCTATGGACTTTATGATCATTCATTCACTTATTCAAAAAATATTTACCAAATGCCTTTTATGTGCCAAATATTATTCTTGGCTTCATGGGAGGGGTGGAATATAGCAGTGGACCAAAATAACTCAGCTCCTATTCATACTGAGTTTTTACTCTTGTGGAAGCATTTATGAACAAGTAAACATGTGTATACAGTAAAGAAAATTTCAGTTTGGGCCAAGTAACCTCAAGGAAAATAAAAATGATGTTAAGACTGACAATTACCAGACAAATGTACTAGTCAGCTTTCCATTCCAGTGGCAAAATACCTGAGAATATCAATGTATACAAAGGAAAAGTTCATTTTGGCTCATGGTTTCAGAGATTTCAATTCATGATCAGAAGACTCATTTCTTTTGGGCTTGTGATGAGGCAGTACACCATGACGTGGAGTGAATCATAAAACAAAATTGCTCACTTCATGGAGGCTGGGCAACATAGACATAACAGGAAGGGACTGGGACCCAAAATTCTTTCCCAGGGCATACCTGCAGGGACCTACTTATTTCTACTAGACCTCACCTCCTAAAAGTTCCACCATCTTTCAATAGTGTGAAAGGCTTGTGCCCAAACCTTCAATGCCTGGGCCTTCAGGGTGCACTTCAGATAAAAAATACACAGCGAGGAATAACCTCTATTGGAGAGGAGATATTCTGACTGAAACCTAAAATGAAAGAATGAGTCAAATCCATGATGAACAGAAGGAAGACAATCCCAACTTCTTATGAAATTATGTCTTGATAATTTCATAAATTGAAAATATTGTAAATCAAAAATGAATTACATACACCTAAACTATTGAGTGTTCTTACTTAGCAACATGGTATACTTCAGAGTATCAGTTCTTTACTCTTGTGAATGCTCAAATGAATCATTTAGACCTAGACCAAAGGGATTCTACCCAGTCCTGGAAAGATGAGATGCCTGGGTGATAAGAGCAATAGTTTGCAACAGGATCTAGAGAACCTAGGGGCTATGAGTTTCTGGGGGAAAGATCCAGGTTCACAATGGGTAAAAGAGAAAGAGAAAGAGGGAAGAGATGAGAGACCCCATACTAAGGGTCTGAAAGACCAAGAAATGAAGAATTTTCCACAGAAGGGGGAAGATGCCACAAAATTCGTGCATATACACTCCCAGTAACCTATTCAAAGAGGTAGAAAGAGCTGCCAGATAGGTGTCAGATTATGAAAGATCTAGGTCACTCACAACATGACTAACATTAAAGTAAAAGTCTGGCAATCTCCTCATTGCTGTACCTTCCAAGGTATGGAAGGTAGGGTTATATAGATTAGAGGGAGGCTAGAAACGGTTGCAATGGTTGAGAGCTCAGGAAAGAGAGAGAGCGTCTGATCATGACTCTCAGATGTTTCTGGTTCCTGAATTGTAAAGGCAGGAAAATATTACTTCAGATTTTATTGACTTTTTTCCCATTATTGAAAAATGTTTTAGTTCATTCCTTCTATAGTCTTAACACCTTCAAACAGTCAAGGTCTTAAATAATCCAGGTTAGTGTGTGGCTTTACTATCAAAAATGTTCTTGGTTCAAATTCAGATAGTAGCAATGAGCAGCAGTTGAGAGCATAGTGTCTCGAGTTATGTTTAACACCTATTTTGAATTTTTGGACTACTTTTTAATTGTGATATCTTGGACAAAATTTTTTATGTACTATGTACCTCAGTTTCTTTATTTGTTAAAACAGAGACTATAATAATATCTATCAAATATGGTAGTTGTAAGATAACAAGAATGCATATGATATACTTACAAAAGGTTCTGGCAAATGATATATACTGTTATAATGGTGATGATGGTGACAATTATGATGATGATGTTGCCTCCTATAATCACTTAACCTCTCTTAATTTTTCTCTTTCCCCCTCTCAGATGATAATAATCAGCCTTTACATGGTGAATACTGTGATGCATTACCAGATTCTCCTCCAATGAAGGATTGTTATTTTAACTGCTGAGAGTGGTTTTGGACACAACCTGTAGCATCGATCCCTTCAAGGATATTGACTACAGAGAAACAGTCCCCCCAGATCCACCCCCCATTTCTCATTGACCCATAACCAGAGACTGATGGAAATGCAAGTACAAAGTCCTAACCAATTAGCCCAACTTGGGCAATTCTGGATGACCACCATTTCTCCAGTGATCCAATTGGAGCCAGCCAAAGCTCTTGTTGGGCCCACATTATGGTTCCAATACTTCTATCCACCTCTTCTTCTTTTCCCTTTTTTCTCCCTATTGTTCTTGTTTTCTAAAGATACTTTTTTTAAAATGGAAGAAGATTTGCTTTATTTTTTGAGTAATGGGTATTGAATTCAGGGTCTCATGCTTGCAAGGAAAGTGCTCTACCATTAAGTCACACTCCCAAATCTCTAAAATGGAAGAAAACATGAAGTTGTATACAGGCATTCTCATTAGTATGCAAAAATGTTTGTAAAATACATATATTTGAAATCCATTAAAAAAGAATCTGTAAGGACTTAAAATAAACATACTACAGTGATGCAGCCACATCAATGTTTATAGCAACTCAATTCACCATAGCTAAAATATGGAACCAAACTAGCTGCCCTTCAACAGATGAATGAATAAAGAAAATTATATATATATATATATATATATATATGGTATGTGCCATATATATATATATATATATATATATATATCTCAACTATATATATGCCACATACCATATATAAAGTTATGACATTTGCTGGTAAATGGCTGGAGTTAGAGTTAGATAATATCATACTAAGTGAAATAAGCCAAACACAAAAAACGAAGGCTGAATGTTTTCTCTGATATGGAAATGCTAATTCACAATAAGGAGGGGGATAGGGAAGAATAGAGTTACTTTATATTAGGTAGAGGGGAGTAAAGGAAGGGGAAGGGGTATGGGGGTAGGAATGATAGTAGAGTGACACAGACATTATTACTTCACATACATATATGACTGCATGACCACTGTTACCCTATAATATGTATAACCAGAAAAATGAGAGAATATGCTCAATTTATGTATAATCTATCAAAATATATAAATGCATTCTGTCATGTACAACAAATTAGAACAAATAAAAATATTAATTAAAAGAAAAGAAATTGGAAACTTCAGAAAGTTGTCATTGGAGAATATTTAGAGAATAGGAAATAGGTAGAAAAGTATCCATATTTCTGTCATAATGAGTGTTAATTCTGGACTTGGTACAAAACTTAAATTCTAAAACATAATATTTTGCAAGGATATAATATATACAAGTGTTTATTACATAGGCACCAGAAATACTCTATCCTTAAAATTTTTTTAATTTGTTCTAATTAGTTATACATGATAATCGAATGTATTTTGACACATTATACATAAATGGAGTATAACTTCTCATTCTTCTCATTGTACATGATATAGAATTACACTGGTTGTGTAGTCATACATGCACAAAGGGTAATAATGTTCGATTCATTCTACTATCCTTCCTACACACATACCCTCTCCCCTCCAAAAGACACTTCTTAATAAGCATTCTGCTTTCAAATATCTCAGAATCAGGTTCTAAGATAACAAAACCTGTGACATCTACCATATTGAATTGCTGCCAGAATAAAAACAAGTAAAATATATAGTAGTTTGCACAGTTCTTGGACAATTTGTTATTTCCCCCTCCCTCCTCTGCACAACTTCACAAGCTAAATCTTTTGTAGGACTCCCAATGAATCTAGTGCCTTCCATCTGAAACATGGTTTCTATGACTAATATGTACCAAAACACTCTTTTTTAGACGAACCAAAATTCACTATATTATAGTTCAGAGTAGAGTTTGATACTCAGCCCTAAATGATAAGAGGGGCTGATTTTAGTTTGTTTAACGAAATCTTCTTAACTCCCACCCATCACAAACACAAGACCACAGGCCAAAATGAAGGCAATGAATCTTTACATAATATCCATCTATTCCATGCATCAGAGATAGAGTTTCTGCTCCCCATTCCAGTTTCTTTATCCCTCAGACTGAATGTATAAGTTTATCCAGGAATCCAGTTGTTGCCTTCCCAGGAACCATGCTTAATGGCATTAGACAAGTGTTAATTTCACAGAGACTACCAAGGCCCTTTGCAAAGCAAAGGAATGTGCATTGTTAAACAGTTACTATAACATCGACTGCAACCATGAAAACAATTTTACAGCAGATTAAACACACTTAGTGAAAGAAGCCCAGTGCAAAAGCAATCTCAACACTAAATTGAGTTTAGTCAGTGGCTTAACAGAGAGCTGAGTAGACAATGACCAGATACAACATCCCCACTGCTTCACTGGGTTTTTTTTTTCCTTAGGTGAAATGGAGCTCTCCTGTACTTTAGTAAGATTCCTGCCTGAGATGAGTGATCATACTACAGAGAGGAAGAGAAAGGAGAGAATGATAAGCCAAGGAAGGAGTAGGAAGGAAAATAGAGCTTGTCACATCTGTACAAACCACTGAGAAACTTGTGCCAGACAAGTAGAAAATGGCAGATAAGAGGAGAACAGAAAAAAAAAATGATTTTATTGTATAGTGATAACAGGTCTGAAAATAATGGACTCATAATGAAAAATTGCTCAGAGAGTAAGGAAAGAAGAAAATAATCAGAACTTTTGATAAAAATATTGCAGTTTTATCTTGATATTTTTTCATCCAGATTTATTTTGTACACTGTGTTAGTCAATATTTCATTGCTAGGACAAAGTACCTGAGAAAAACAATTTTGAGAATGAAAGTTTTTTTGGCCCATGGTTTCAGAAGTTTCAGTCCCTGGTCGACTGACTCCATTATTTTGGGTCTGAGGCAAGGAAAGACACAATGGGAGAAGGGCATCATAGAGGAAAGCACTCACCTCCCATGGAAATTGAAAAACAGAGAGAGAGAAAGAAAAAGAACAAGGAAGGGGCTGGGGACAAGATAAATCCTTCCATGGCAAACTTCCAGTAATCAGCTTTCCCAAAATAGGCCCCGCCTCCCATAGTTTCCACCACCTACCAATAATGACATCAAATAATGAATCTGTCAATGGACTAATTCACTGATGAGGTACCTCATAATCTCATTTATCAGAAGCCCCTCTTACTCTGTGTCTCTCACCACTTAGTCCTATCAGTTGCTGTCCAGTGCTGAAAACGGTTATCTATTTAATAGCAATCAAAAAAATCTTAGCCAATGAGTCTTGGGGAAATCTCAGTCAATAAATCTTGCTCTTTACCTCATATTTGCTTTGCTTTGGGGCAAAAAAAATTAAAATAGATATCTATAAATAGTAAAAATAAATGATATTGGAAAAAGGCAAAGTCATCAACATCATTTAAGATCTCACTATTCTGGTTTGACCAGTAATCACTGTACTTGGACTAGGGAAGTGACTCTTAAAAGAAAAGACAGGGGGCTGGGGATATAACTCAGTTGGTAGAGTGCCTGCCTTGCAAGCACAAGGCCCTGGGTTCAATCCCCAGCACCGCAAAAAAAAAAAAAAAAAAAAAAAAAGACAAAGTAATAGATATGTTGGAAATTCATCACCATGAGCATCAAAGAGATAAATATGAGTTTTTCTTGCATGAATATTTCTCTGGTCAGACTTGGCCCTTGGACATTGCAAAGCACGTGCTCCTTTTATGTCTTGTATTTTTTTCATCATCTGTTAGAAAGTCTCCTGTTTTCTGGATTAAATAATCTATATAAATACTCAAGAAAATAAAGTTATAATCCTATTCAACTTAAACATAAAAGCGCAGGAATGACAGGGATAAGACAAGACTGTGATACCTAGGTAAACATTGTGATTCTTAATAAACACCAGGTTTAATTGAAGTATCATGCAGAAGCAACTAAACAAAAGATACAAAATAATCTATAAATGGGAATTTTGAATTTAATTATATTCTCTAAAGGAAGAAATGTTGAATTCCTAAGCTCCAGTACCTCAGAATGTGCCTTGTTTGGAAATAGTCTTTGTAGATTTAATCAAGAAAGGATGAAAACATCAGAGTGGATCCTAATCCAATATTATTTGTGTCCTCATAAAAAGGGGGGATTTGGACACAAATATGCAGAAAAAAGATGATACAAAGATACATATGGATCCACCTAGAGCTAAAAAACACTTGTAGCTACCAGAAGCTGAGAGAGAGACATGGAACAGTTCCTCTTGTCTGCAGAGGACATGGCTTTGCCAGTACCTTCATTTCAACAGTCAAATCTACAGAATTCTAAGAAAATAAACTTACATTCTTTTAAGCCATCTCATTAATGATATTTTGTTATAGAATGCCCTGGAAATTTTTAGCGTGTTTTGAGAACAAAATTCCATCTCATTTACTATTTGGTCTATAGACTTAGAAAATGTTTCTGTCATTCTTTTACTTGGCATAGACATTAATGAAAACTCTGTATTGGGATCCATGCAGAGAATAAAATGCAACTAATATTTGTATATAAAATGATAGAAACATTTTACAAGAGAAGTGGGAGTGCAGAGCAGCTTGGAGGGGGATAAATGGAGGTGGTGGCTGTCAAGGTAATGAGGTGGGACAAGAGGCAGTGGTGGAGATAGACAAGAATGAGGATTTTCATTTAATGTATATGTCTTCATTGTCTTATGTGTGACCGTCATTGTTGTTCTCTTTGGCTTTCTTTCTCAGCTAATGCCTTCCATAACCCTGTGTTGAGCAATCACTTATCTAGTTCACCAGTTCAAAGTGAATAGTAGCTACCCAATTGCAAACTAATAGGATGCTCTGAAAGTTAGATGTTTATTCACCTGTATAAGAACAAACAAAAAATACTTGGCTACACTGGTTTAAAATATTTTAACTTTTCCCCAAAACAAACAATCTGGGTGCATAAAGACACTGACAACGATCCAGTACTTAGATGGTATCATGACTGACATAATTTCCTGCTATTCTTTTGTTTTCTTCTTCATGTGGGTATAATAAAGCCTCTGTAGCTCCAGACATTATGTCCAGAATCATGGCAGGAAGAAAAGGAAACAATACCA
>JAJEJO010002669.1:74742-88045 GCA_020662805.1 Glaucomys volans
CATTGCCCTGGGTACATGCATGAACGCACAGATGGTGTGACTCTACTTTGTGTACAACCAGTGAAACAATAGCTGTACTCCATTTGTGTTCAATGAATCAATAAGTAAATAAAAAAAAAAATCCCCAACCCTATTTTGCATTTTATTTAGAGACAGGGTCTCACTGAGTTGCTTAGTGCCTCACTTTTTCTAAGGCTGGCTTTGAACTCATGATCCTCCTGCCTCAGCCTCCTCAGCCACTGGAATTATAGGCATGCACCACCATGCCTGCTATAATAGCATCAGTTTTAATTGTTTTTTTGTGTGGGAAGGCAAATCCTTCCAACAGTTTCCTAAAATCATATATATTTTATTGATCTGAACTATACCACATAACCACCCCTAATGATCAGTTTAGTGAAAAAATAGACATTGTATTTTTCATCCTCTCCAATGCAGAAATAGAAGAAAATAGCATTGGTCATATCTCTTTTGTAAGCCATCAGTGAGTCTCAGAGAAGTGAGAGCATGAACCCGGTCTCCTGTGAATGCCATACTCTTTTCTCCGTAAATCTTTCTTATGATGAAGATCTCTTTGCATGCATATCTTCTATTTTAATAAAACTAGATCTTTTAAATAAAACTGTGTGTTCATGCTAGGTTTTCACAGTGTACAAGTCTAAACTTCCTGCAAATGAATAACATAAAGGAGACTGTACCAGAAGACAATTGATTTGGATTCTAGTTTCATTTTTGCCATAAATTTCTGGGCATTTCCTTTTATACATTGGAATAAAATTATAACTATTAAGCTCAATGTCTTTTATCCCTCATAGTTTTGTGATGTACTCAAAAATGATTTGGAAGTGTCCTTGTGAGGTTTTGATTGGATTAATACATATCACACGTTACCATTGCTAATATTTGCCAAGTGCTTTTTAGGTTAAAATTGCTTTCAAAATGTGCATTATCTCATTTGAGACTCATAATAGCCACTGTCAAGTGAGCAGTGAATCATTTTAGAATAAAAGTTGCACATGTAACCAAATTTTTGCTGCCCTGAAATAATGGAAATAAGTCCTGCAGAGGTATTCCAGCATTCAGAAAATATTTTCTATGTGCATTTAAAAACAATGACCTATATCTTATATATTCAAAATTTCTAACTCTACATTGTCTCCCTTCTGTGATTCTTCCTCAACATCTAGACATAATTCTTAAGGTAACCGTTGTTTGGATCCTCCATTCCATGATTCTTAAAGTAACCATTGGTCAGATCATCCTTTCCATTATTCTTGTCCAGCTCCAACCAACAGACTCAGTTTAAACAAATCTGTCTTCAAGCAGACAGATAAAATGCTATGAGCTAAAGTGGCCCTATGCTCATTCCTATGAAGGTGGAGTTGGAGACTGAGCTTATGAGTATGTTGAAGAACAGTTCTGAGTTTCTCATCAGGGTTATTATTTTTGCTGAATTTTGGTGATAAATATCTGAATCCAGAAAGTAATCCAGAGTTCCCAGTCTGAGTTTTCTTTGGTTGTAATATGCAGCCTAAGGCTGGGAGTGTACCTCAGGGGTAGAAAACATGTTTTGCATGTTTGAGGCCCTGAATTCAATCCCAAACAGCCCCCACCAAAAAGAAAAAAAATGTGCCACCTGAATCCAGACAATAGTGTGAAACTCATTAAAATTCCTGATACCCATTCACCCTAAGGAAATGGTTTTTGTCTCATTTGTAGAAAAAGATAAACCATGGAAGGTGGTCAACATGCTTATAGTGTCTTTGGGGGTAGAAGCTTCTCTAATAGTGGAGTGGGCTGGGAAGAGGGCTGCTGAGAGAGGGAGAAAGCAAACTTCTCATCTGTTCATGTCCTTTTCCATCTTTATTCAGCCCAGAGTAATGTTTAGTTAGAATGCAGTGTTTGTGAAACAGGGACTCTGTGCTTCATTGCATGAGGCCTGGAAACCATTTCATTGCTATGGGAACATGGCACTATTTTGGTTACTACCAAGATGGCTATGAAATTAATCAATTCCCAAGAACCAATATTGGATATGGTGAATGAGGTCTCTAAGAATATCACCATCTTCCTGGACATTCTTCCCTTCAGGACCAATATCAGTTAATATGGTGTGCCTATTCAGAGACCACATTGATGAGGACCCCATATACAGGAGGAGAGAAGGAGAAAGAATTAATCTGGAGGATTGAATAAGCTATAGAAAAGGATTTGTGTAAAAAGAACTATAGGAAGGTAGTGAGGCTATTTATTCCCTTTTAAACACTCTTCTAAAATAAAGAAGTGAAATGAAAGGAAAGTGACTGGATCCACAATTACAGTATTACCCATTATACCCCCAGAACACGTCTATGGGACCAATAGTGAAAGGGATTCCCTGTGAATAGTTGCTGTGTCTGAGATCATAGTTAGTGGCAACTGGGAGAGTTTTTCTCCTTGAATTTGAACTCTGTTTTTTTCTCCAAATCCTTTGCATGTCTTGTCATTTTGCTTCCTCTTCTGAGATTTCTAAAAGCTGGAGTGACAGCTGCCTGAATCCCTGCAAGGCTGTATAAGGTCAAGCAGAGCTGTTCCTTATCCAAGGCCAGTTTTTGCAGGCAGTACCAGAAGTGCTGCAGTTGGGAGTATAGTCTGGAATACTAATGAAGACACTATGGAGTGGTCCAGGTACATGCAGTTTCACTTTCCTGGGCACTTGGAGAAAATAGATTATTCTGGCATCTTAAAATGTTTTGAAAAGAGCTAATAACATAATTGTTTTGAATTAATCAGTCTTTTATGAAATATATTATCCCCAAAATCAATTGAAAACTAAAATGAGCTAGAAGAAAAAGTCTCCCTATTCTTAATAAACTTATACCCACAGAAATGAAAGTGTAAGGAGCATAAAACAGATGGTCTCTGATGCCATAATAATGTTGTTGTGAGGAAAATTAATATTTCAGGTTCCAAGATCATTAAACATATACAGAATGGGCCTCAAATAAACACTTTGATAAAGGGTCTCAGAGAAATGTTCTAATCCTGGCACAGCTGCTTTGCTGTATTACAGAGTAGGGGAGCTCCAACTTGCTGACACAAGAATACCAAGACCTCTCTTTTACAACGTGATTCACGGCATGGCCTGGTGTAGAAACCTCATTTGAATGTACTACTGTGACTCATGGTCTGAGAAGTAAATACCTCAGAAGGAAATACCTAGACTTAATCTGTTGAAGGTCAAGAAGGAGAAAGACTTATGAGGTGGGTTGCCCAGCTCCATGCCCTGAATTTTTTGTGTATTTGTAGGTAATCAGTTAATGTTCTAAGTTGTTACAAAATATACACCTAGTGTGTGAGTTTTTCTCTGTCTTCTCTCTTTCTGCCTATCGCCCACCCCTCTTTCTTCCTTTAGCTCCACACCTCACACTCTCCCAATCCTCCTGTTTCTTCTGCCCTCACTCTCTCATATCTTTCTTTGGCTTCAAAACAGAGCTGACCATGACATCTGTGCTTTTCCCTCATATTTTAGGCCTGTGTTTGAAGCTAATGAGGAAAACTGCTAGAGTTTGAAAGACTTCAAGGGTAAGAAAAGGTTAGAAACTAAATTCAAGAGGTTGATTCTGTCAAGACCTTCTGGGATTCCCCAGGCTGGCAGATTCGTTATTTCATGAGATGACAACTGATTGTATCTGAAGGCACATCAGAGTGATTTACATCATGTCTAATCCCCGCCAGCAAACAGTTTCTCAGGCAACATCTTGAGAGAAAACAATGAAACTACACCACAGGTAATTACCCAGGTTGCCATTTCATCATGTTGGAAAGAACTTAATGGCCAACTTTGGACCACGTTTCTCATTTTACACCATATTGTTCGTTTATTCAGGCCATAATTTATCTTAACTATTATGTAGGTTTTGATGTTTGCATATACCCATAAAAACACAGTAAAACATAGTGCAGAGTGTTTTCATCACCCCAGGAAACTTGTTTGTGCTTTCATTTAACCTTCCTCCCTCTCAATGAGCAACCAATATTCTGAAGTTTGATTATTCTTCCAATTCATATAAGTGGGGTTGTATAAAATTCAGTCCTTTGCATATGGCTTATTTCACTCAGAATAATTTTTTTGAGATTCATCCATATTGTTTAATCTATCAGAAGTTAGTTTTCTTTTATTACTAAGTAATAATTTGTTCTGTGAATATGCCACAATTTGGTTGTTCATTCTTTAGTTGATGAATGTTTATGTTGTTCTCAGTTTTCAGCTGCTATAAACAAGGTGTCTGTAAATACTCTTGCACAATTCCTTTTGTAGACACGTTTTCTTTGGTAAATAAGAGTAGATTTTTTTAGTTATACATATGCCTCACTTTACAGAAAAACTGCAGGTGTTTGCCAAAATGAATGCTTCAATTTACCCACCCTCAGTTATGAACAAAAGTTCTACTTACCTTCACATCCTTAATCAAGTTTGATGTTATCAGAACATCTTTATTTTAGTGATTCTTGCATTACCCTAATAAATAATGATGTTGACCATGGTTGTATTTGTTTATTAGTTCTCACACATGTTCTTTTGTGAAGTGTGTTTGCATTTTTGCCAATTTTTAAATGGAATTTTCATCTACTTATTGGCAAATTACATATGAAAAATGTGTGTGTGTTTTCCAATTGTTATTTGCATATAAGCAGATATACTTAATAAAAACAAAATCTGTATTATTTCTTTTTAAAACTTTTTTATGGTTAATGCGTTTGTATTATTTATTTATTTATTTATTTATTTATTTATTTATTTATTTAATTTTATTTATTTCTATACCAAGGATTGAACCCAGGGCCACTTAACCACTGAGCCATATCCCAGTCCTTTTTTTATATTTTATTTAGAGACAAGGTCTCTCTGAGATGCTTAGGTCATCTCTACACTGCTGAGGTTGGCTTTGACCTCATGATGATCCTACCTTAGCCTCCTAAAACTCTAGAGTTACAGGCATACACCACCACAGCCAGCTTTTTTCCTAAGAAATATTTTCCTAAATCTAGGATCACAAAGTCACAAGTACATTATATGTAATTTGGAAAATGTATAAATTTAGTATTTATATATTGATTGATAGTTCATTTCAAATTACTTTTCACATATTATAGCAGTCAATATTAATATTTTGTGAATATGTATTAATTCTAGCACAATTTTGCAACATTATCTCCTTCTATTGTGCTGATTGACTTCTTGGTCAAACTCAACTGAATATCTATTTGTGGTCTATTTTCAGACTTTCTGCTCTGTTGTATTATCTATCTTTATGACAATATCAAGACCACACTGTCTTATCTTTTACAATAAGTCATGAATTCAATGGGTATGATTCCTCCAAACTTGACATTTTCAAATTTTATATTTTAAAGTTATTTTAGCTATTCTAGATCTTTTACTTCTCTACATGCATTTTAAGTACTTATTTGTTATTTGTGTGTGTGTGTGTGTGTGTGTGTGTGTGTGTACTGGGTATTGAACCCAGGGTCTTGCATGCTGTAAGCAAGCACTTAATCTCTGAGCTACATCCCCAGTTCCACATGCATTTTAGAGTTCACTTTTCAATTTTTTTCCCCACTTGTTGATATCCCTTCTGACTTCCCAAACATGGAAGTATATTCTTTTGGTACCAACCTTGGTTTCCTATAAATAAAGATCTACCCTGAAGGTAAATAACACTTCTCCACAATGCGTTGAGTGGCTAGGCTGTCTGCAGGTCAATTGTAGTAAATGCATTTCATTTTAGGATTTTTTCAATTTATGATGGATTTACCAGTATGTAATCTGATAATCTGAGGAGTATCTACGTGCATAATGCAATATATATTGGGTTCAGTACTACCCACAGTTTCAGGCATCCCATGGGGTTCTTGAAAGGCTTCCTCCATAATCAAGGGGAAGTACTATATATGCTGTCTTGGAGAAAACAATTACAGAATAGAGTCACTTAACAGATCAATGATTGCCACAGATTCAGGGGATGGAGGGCTGAGTACATGAAGTACTGGGCAGCTTTTATGGCAGTGAAACTATTCTGATAATGAAATGATCAATATATAACACCATGTATTTGTCAAAATCTATAGAACTTCATGGCATTTTAATGTGTACAAACTAAATTGATCATTTAGAATTTTAGACCTCTGTAGGATAGACTGGCAAAACAAACCTACCAGTGAATGAAATGACCTCAAATAAGGAGGTTGGAAAGTTGTAGGAGGTGACAATTTAAGTAACTTTGGAAATGGATGAAGTCTTTATGAGTAGAGAAAAAAAAGAATAAGGCATAAGTATTGTACGATAGTTGATAAAATTTATTTCCATGAGTGAATACATTAACATTACTGAAACTACCAGATGTACATACTGGGTTTGAACAATTAAATAAATGGATGGTAGATGGTGAATGGTTAGCAGGGACAGGTTTCTCACTGATAGAGTGAGAACTTAGAAACCAGCATAAGGAGGAGGATATAGTGATGTTTTGTACCAGATTAGAATTGGAACTATCAGTGTGTTAGTTTCAGTCATGTTTAGCTTCATATAGATGTACATTGATATGGGAGTGTGTGTGTGTACATGTTAGTATACCCACGTATATTTTTTGCTCTGGCCATTGGGATGACTTAGAAACAATGACATTCCAGTAGCAAGGAACACTCCTTGTACCTAAACATTCATATCTAATTTCATTCTCAAAAAATTAACTATGTAGTAGGCTTCCTTTCAGACATGGTTGATGCTCAACACACACACACACACACACACACATACACACACACACGCACACATGATAGGCACATATGAAATGTACACTGGAGCAAATGAAAGAACCCCAATGGCCAAATCTAGGATAATTTGAGGAACAAACTAAATTAAACAGTATTGGATTATAATTAGGGTATAAAAATAAAATAAGTGTCTATGATACTGTTGTCAGGGGAAATACCAGGGACAGCATGGGGCAGGGAAACTATTTTACACAATACTGAAATAGTGGATATATAGTACTATATATTTGTTGAAACCCATTGAAACTTATAGAACTTTAATGTTTGCAAATTTTTAAACAAATAAATAAGGGGGAAGTTAGAAATCTTCCACACATGATGATTTCAAATGATTTATATCCTATTTTGCCCTTAAGGAGAGAGAAGATAACTCCACACTATATAAATGTGAGTTGTGCATAATCTCTCTCTTCCAAAGAATCCAATGCATAAAAGCAAAAAAGGAGTAAATGTGCCTCAGAAAAACATGACAATACTTCATTCTGGTGTCAATGCTATCCATATCAAAGTCATCCAAACCAAAAGAGTAAGGAACTATTACAGTCAAGAGGAGTCTCAGGAGACACAATGACTAAATGTTATATGGTATAACATAGGATTCTGGAGCAGAAAAGACATGTAAAAAAAATTCAATCTGAATAAAGTATTAATTTTAGTTGATATTAATACATCAATACTAATTCATTAGTTGTAGCAAATATATCACATGGATTATAAATATGTTAATAATAGAAGAAATTAGATGTGCTGTATATGAAAATTCTCTAATATCTTTGCAACTTTTCTGTAAATACAAAGCTATCTAAAAGTAAATGTTTCTTTAGGAAATACAAAGCACATGAAATTGACTCTAGAAATATTATTTGACAATACAAAGGATCAAAGTACCAATAGAGGCCACAATATACTTTGCCTAAAAAACATTAAGACAAATGAAAGAAATACAAATATCCATGTTGCATGATTCTATTCATATTTTAAATTCAGAGATAAGGAAAATCTGTGGATGCCAAAATTAGATTAAAGGTTACACTTATCTGAACCAAGATAAGCCCGTTTTCCTAGCAATTACCAGTATGCTCAATATTTACCTTCAAAGTAGAATCTGATGAAGGACAGGACTTCCCTTCTCTGACAGCCTCATGACCAAAATTTTTCTAACTGAAAGACCAGGAGCTCAAATGCCAAATCACCAGTAGGCTCACTCTTCTAACATTTACAATGTGCTTACCCAAGAGCCAAAGGTGTGGGGCTTGGAAGAGGCCTTTTAGCCTCAGGTCCAGCTCTACAAATAGATTCAACCTCAGTCTTTTTTTTTTTTTTTTTCTCCTGACTTCTTCACTCCACTCAGCTATGAATACCTTCCCATGCCTAGTGAGATATTGATCAGCTTCCCCTTAAACAACCAAGGGTGCTTGAGAGATGGTGATGGATTATAAACACAGATCAAGAAAACCTCAGAAGAGTGGGCAGGAACTGTAATGGGAAGAGAAATTGGTTATTGACTTTGCATTTCTTTCATTTAAGCATTTAGATAACTCAGAGCATGAGAAAGCAGCATGGAGCAGTATAAAGTCAACTGAAGTGATTGGCAGCAGTAACATTGACTCCCAGTCTCTGGGTAACCTCCTCTACCTCTTTGGGGACCGGCTTCCATGTTTGTATATAAGGATGTTGCACAGTGTGTGGTGAAGACTTTGGGTCTCAGATTTGTCTTCTAGAATTCAGCAGTGGGTAAGTTATTTGACCTAAAGTCCCAGCTTCCTCCATCAGTCAAGTGGGAATAATTACACTTATCTTGTGGGGTCACTGTAAAGATAATAAAGGGGTTGAGGGTTTGGCACAGCAGGGCCTAGCATGCAGTAGGGACTAAGTGCTTCATGTATGCACATAAAGAGGATGCAGCTGTAGCCCTGCCAGGTCCCATGGCTGATATACATCAGGGAGGACATGGACACTCACACCTGTGACTGGGAGCCACCAGAGCACTGGAACACATGAGGATAAGTCATTTCAGGACATGATGATAAAATCAATTGCAATAATTCATAATAGTAATAGTAGAACCATGTCCTAGACACTGTTCAAAGTCCTTAGACTCATCCTACCATTACAATATATTTTAACATTGCATTACATTCATCTTCTGATATCAAGTTCTCTAGAAGCAAACACTGTGGCTGAGTTTGGGGTGCAAGTTATGTATTAGAAATCAACACCTATGGGGCAGAGGAGAAGGAAGACTGAACAGAGAAGCTCTATTTATAGTTCATGCCCAGCACAGCCTTGGTAAACCTGATGGAGAGCTCCAGCCTCAGCTCATCAGAGTCATCAGAGTCATCATGCAGTTGCTGAGATGGTTAGAACTTTAAATTCTGACCTGGCTCAGGCTTTCCTTTGGCTGCTTTAGCAAAGATCTGACCCTAAGGCAGTCCCTGGATAGCTAAATGCTGTGTGCTGACCATGCTTCTCGTGGGTCAGCAAGTCCTTCCCTGAAGGAGGCCTGGGTAGTACAATGCATTTTTCAGGGGAAGTAATGAAACCACAAATGAAAGAATATACAAATGATCAGCAGCAAAGCTGGGTTTCAAATCCAGACCGTGCATTTCAACAACTGCACTCAAAGCTGCTCTACTGTGCTGCCTCTTTACAGATAGTATTTGTATTGTTCTTCACCATTTGGAACGTGCATTCACTCCTGTATGGTTGGTACTAATTGGGACTGTTCACTCTACATTTCCAATATGGAAACTAAGGTTCAGAATCTTCACAGTCTCTTTTCCAGTATTAAACACAAAGTTGTAGAGGCACGACTGGAACCAGTTATGTCTGAGCTTTACCCCAAAGTTGGAGTCTCATTCCTGAGCCACATTGCCTTTCACAGGCCTCCCCAGATCCCAGCTTCTCAGACTACCCCCAAACTACTGTGGAGGTCTTAGTGTGATCCAGATGGCTGGGGCTTTTCTATAGCACTAAGTACCACTGCATGCTCAGCACCAGGGAATAATCTGTTGGAACACTGGGGAAACAAATATCCTTCTTCACAGAGAGGTGGTGAGTGGTGCCAGTCCTAGAGAGATCTCGCATGAGTAGTACACATCTGTCCCCCCAGGAAGGAGCTTCCCATATGAAGTTCCGACTAACAGAAAGGAGGGAACAGGAGGTTGACAGCCTGACCTTGGAAGATGATTTTGTGCCAATTCCTTTCAAAATACCATTTATGGAAGCAGACATGCCTCAGCTCATGAGCAGAGACACTTGCAGAACAATGAAAATAAGGCAGTAATATCACTGACATGGAAAGAATAGCAACATTATCCTAATGGCTCTGAAATAAAATACAATCATGGGAAGAAATTTGCCCTGAAATCATGTTCATCAGCTTTGCAGAGAAGCTTCTCACGTTCCAAGCTTCTCCCCACCCCACACCAACGCACCTTTTATTTGCAATATGAAGCTGCCACAGGCTTCTTTAATGCCCTTCTTGGAGTTGCTCAGGACACAGATCTCAGGTCCATTTCCAGCTGCCCCTGGAGTTAGAGTCTCCTACTTCCTCTACAAAGAAGCCACCACCTTAATCGACACAGGACATCTGGCAGACCCTGTCCCCTAATCCTCAACTGTGATCATTTCCCTGTGGGCATAAGCCCTAGTTACCTGGCAGAAACAAACAGGCTATCCAGGGCTACATTACCACTGACCATAGTCCACAGTGGGGCAGCCTCTAGTGACCACTCACTTCCTGAGAATTCAGCTGGCAACTCTGTACCAGGCTCTTATCCTCAGCACACTCGGTTCAGCAAGTAGTCCCAGCATCCTCAGGCCCTCAGCACCTCAGGGATGCTGAAGGCTTACTGCTCCAGACACAAAGTGGAATCCAACAATGTCTCTGTCAGGCATTCCCATTCTTCCTCTCCACAGCCTAGTGACACAGCCAAATGTTCCCCACTTCTCACACTGTCCTGGCCTCCTCCCAAACCAGAATAAAGGGCCTTGCTCATAAAGTAGCTATAGTCCTTGCAGTGTGTGACTGTCATTGTTCACTGTCTTCCCCTGCTGGGAGTGTGAGTCCCCTTCAGGCAGGGGCCAGTTGAGATTACCCTGTGTCCCCTGAGACTCTCAGTACCATCATAGGATCTTCACATGACCTATATATTGCCTTCACACAGATCCCCATGGGGAACTCCTTGCAGACCCTCAGGTAGACTCTCACAAGACCCTCATGTGATCCTCACTCCTATGTGGAACTCATGCAGATCATTTTGGGGACTCCCATGCAACCCCTACCTGGACCCTCACGTGACTCTCACATGTTCCTCACAAGACCCTCAATCAGCATTTATTGAAGGACAACCTGAAGGTGACTGGCAGTCAGCCTGAACACAACTCCTGTCCAATCACTTCTGAGTTAAGCTTCTGTACCTTGCCCTGGCTATGCTCTAAGAGTGTGGGACAGGAATGATGACAGCCCCAGTAATGGTAAAGATGCCACCTTCCAGCCTCACTAGTGTGGAAAGTGGTGCTTAGTAACAACAGGCTTCTGACAGGAGACCAACCTGCTCCTGTCACTCACATACATGCCCACACACACAAACACACATATGCATATTTTCACATTCATACAAATTCTTACACATGCTCACATATACACACTCACACACAAATACACAGACACCCTCACACACTTACATACTCACATGCACTCAGAGACTCATGCACTCTCATTCTTTCTTAACCCTTGGTCATCTTTCAGGTGACTTATAAATACTTTGACATTTTTATAGTTCCAGGAATTATCATTTATGAATCTACTCCTATAAATTCTGTTCAACCGAAAAGCCCTTTTCCTAGATTAAGTCTCTCCATGACAAAGACAGTTGGCCCAAGGGTAACATGAAGCAAAAACAGCAATGCTGTAAGTAAGTTTGTTTCTCTACTCCAACATGTTCTCAGTTTCCCTAAATGTAAGATGGAGTGTGAAAATTTGGTCTTTTATTCCTGACATAGGTATGGCTGATCCTTTGCACAATACGTTACTTATATTGGTGGGGATTTGAGGAAAAGCCAAATAAGGAAAATTTTTTATATGGCCTGGAGAGGGTTCTTATGAGGTTAATGAGGGCCAGCAAGGCAACGAGACATCTAAAGCAGACTCCATATATGGACCCATTCCTGAATGATTGTGAATTATCCATTGTGGAGGAACCATGCTGGCTTCTGCCTTTGTTCAGTTGTTTTCTTCATGTGACCTCTGGCAAGACTCTGTCCCCATCTGCATCTCGGCCTCCTCATATTACACATGAGCAGGTTGGATGAGGTGAGTCCAAGTTCCATTTCTTGTGCAGTTGTATGTTGTCAATGGCTTTCATTCTCAGCTTCCCCTGCCATTCCTCCTGTCCCCTGCATTAGAAGTTCCACCCCTCCTGCCTGACTGTCTCTTTAGGACTGCTCTTGACGCTCTTCCTGAGAATCCCTTCTTGCCCACTCCTCCATCTGAAACTTTTCCTCCTTTTTGGGTGCTTCAGTTTTCTCAGTCTATAGGCCTCATCCAGTCTCTGCCTTGGAGTACTTTTTGGAATCTAAATATGTAAGGTGTGCTGTGGGGGAGAGTAATTGCCCTCCTCTCAATATGTACAGCATAATGTAGAGTAGAGTTAAGGAGCTGTGGAAAGTATGTCAAATTTATAAATGTTTTTTTGGATTTAGTAAGCAAAAGAAAAGCCTAATATGGTGCTAGACCTATTTTAGATAGGCTCAAATTATAATTTTTGTTCCATGAGATTGGCAGAATGGGTTGGAGGGGAGAATTAGAATAGACAAAGAGATCTGAACTACTAGATATCACTGTCTCCTGCCTCCTATATATTCCTAAAATACAGTTGCAAATACTAATTTCCAATAGAACTACATAGCGTACAGATAGTGGTCTGGGGGAAACACAGAAACAATATAACAAAGACACCAGATTTTCTAACCTTCTCCCACTCCCCTCATCCTCACAACAGGCAGAGATGTTGGCTGTGGTCACTCCTTCAGCAGCCCTCATGACATAGGGCATCAGGGGTCATTTCTCTTCCACGTAGTCTGCAAAATCTGCAGCATGTACATGATGTGTAGAATATCAAAAGAACCATGGCCATAGGATCATCCTGATGCCTCTAGACGTGGAAAGAAAAGCTCAGAGTATCACAGAGGGGGTAAGTTATGGCTGGTTGGAGTGGGAGCAACCTTTCCCACACCTTCCTTTGATACCATTTCAAAGAGGAAAAGAAGATCAATCGATGTTCAGTGAGACAGAGGCTTGAGGGAGTAGAGGTGCAGTGTGTGCATGGAGACTTCTGAGCTCCCCATACAAGGAACTAAACAGAAACTGGATTTTCAATGGCATCAACAGAGAAATCTAGAAACTCTTCGCTTTATAGTGTCTTCTCACAGAGTAGTCAGATGATGTAGAAAACATGTGCATGTTCTTAAGTCAGATTCACCT
>JAJEJO010002669.1:93045-113626 GCA_020662805.1 Glaucomys volans
CACAATCTAATCATGCCTGGAGGGAGTGGGTCCCTGGGGGCATGCCTTTGGGGTTTATGTTTTGTACTAGTTGATCAGAGCTCTCCCTGCTTCTGATTATCACCTGAGCTGCTTCCCTCCACCACACTCTTCCACTATGATGATCGGCCTCACCTTGAGCCCCAGGGAGTGGAACCAGCTAGCCAAAGACTGAGTCCTCTGAAACTGTGATGCTCCAAATAAATGTTCCTCCCTCTAAAATTTTTCTTGTCAGGTCTTTTGGTCAGAGCAGCAAAAAAACATGACTAAATGTTTTGGTGATCCATTTTTTTTTCCTATCTTCTACTTTATTAACTTGGACTTTGATCTTTGTTCCCTTTCATTATGCATGATTTAAGTTCAATTTTCTCTTTGTTTCAGTATTTCAACATGAAAGGTTAGATTATTCATTTGAGATCTTTCTTAACAAAAGCTATTGCAGCTATGACTTGCATTGTAAGCACTGCTTTGGCTATATCCCAGAATTTTCAGTTTGTTTTCTACACATTTTAATTATCTCAGAGTATTTTCTGATTTCCCTTTTGCTTCTTCCTTGACCCATCGATTATTTTGGAGTGTGTTGTTTAATTTCCATATATTTGTGAGAATAACAATACTTATTCTTCTATTTATCTCTAATTTCATTCTATTTTAGTTGGGACATGCTTTGCAGGATTTCTATTCTTTACAATATAGTAAACATTTTATAAGTTAACGTGTAATGTAACCTGGAGAATGCTCCAGGTTCACTTGAGAACAGTGTCAATACTTCTGTAGTTGGATGGAGCATTTTATATATGACTGTTGGGTCTAGTAAGTTTGCGTGTGCCGTGTATGTGTGTGTGTTTACATAACTGCTTTTACCTTGTTCTGTTTTTTGTCATGTGGATTTGAATTAGCATCTGGGGTCACTTACTTTCAGCCTGAAGAACTTCCTTTACTATTTCTCATAAGGTATTTTTAGTTTTTGTTTATCAGTCATCACTTTTTAATGACAGTTTTGCAGGAAGAACTTTTGGTTTGTAGTTCTCTTCTTTCCTTCCCTCCCTCCCTTCCTTCCTTCTTCCTTCTTCCTTCCTTCCTTCTTCCTTCCTTCCTTCCTTCCTTCCTTCCTTCCTTCCTTCTTCCTTCCCCTCTCTCTTTCTCTCTCTCTCTCTCTTCCTATTTCTTCTTCCTTTCTTTGAATGCTTAATACTAATAAGTATTAATGCTTATTAATAAGTATTAATAAGTATTAAATCTTATTAATAAGTATTAATAAGTATTAATGCTCAATACTTCCTTTCCTAATAATAAGTATTAATAAGTATTAATGCTTATTAATAAGCATTAATAAGTATTAATAAGTATTAATGCTTATTAATAAGTATTAATGCTTAATACTTCCTTTCTTTGAATGCTTAATACTCTCTCTTCCTTTCTCTCTATTTCTTCTTCCTTTCTTTGAATGCTTAATACTATTCCAAACTTCTAGGCTTCCATTATTGCAGGTGATAAGTCAGCTGTTAATTTTATTGAAGTTCCCATATAAATGATCAGTCTTTTTGTCTCTTCCTCCTTTCAAAATGTTTCTTGGTATCTGAATTTCAGCATTTTTACTAAGATGCATTCATTTGTTGATCTTTTTCCACTTCAAGTTCATTGAGCTTCATAGATATATAGGCTATTGTTTTTCCAATCATTTTGGGACGTTTTATGCTATTAATTTCCTTCTCCTTTCTTTCTTCTCTTTTTTTTTTTTTTACATAAAGCGTATGTCAGTATGGTTTATGATGTCCCACATTCCTCTGCAGTTCTCGTCACTTTTCTTCATACTTTTCTGTGTTGTTAAAATTGCATAATTCCTATAGATTTATCTTTAAGTTGACTATTTATTCTGCCATTTCAAATCTATTATTGTTCCCTTATAGTGAATTTTTTTTTGGTTATTGTACTTTCTAACTCCAGCATTACAATTTGATTTATTTTTATCATGTCTATCTTGACATTTGTAATTTAATTCCAAATTGTCATTATCTGTCCCTTTGTTTCTTTACCATTGTTCTCCTTTATTCTGTGAACATAGTTATAAAAATTGCTATTTTGAAATCATATTCTATTAATTTTAACATCTGCTCACCTTCACAGTCAATTTGCATTATCTGATTCACTACCTCCATAAACTTGCTTTTCAGTTGAGTAAGTTCCTTTTTCAACTGTTCTTTGTTTCAGGTTGGGTTTTCTTGTTTTGTTCTGCCTTGTTTTGTTTGCCTGCTTCACCAGTTTTTGTTGGGAACTTGATATTTTAGATAATTCATTGCAGAAACTCTGGACACTATCCACTTCCCATGAGTCTTATTATTTTTATTATCTTGTTCAATTTTAGTCCCTGTCTGGATTATTGTAATTATGTCTATCTTGTTATGGTTTGGATCTGAGGTGTCCCCAAAGGCACATGTGTTAAAGACCTGGTCCCTAGTCGATAGCACTACTGAAAGCTGGTTGAACCTTTAAGAGATGAAGCTTGGTGGAAAGAAGTAAAGTCACTGGGATTCTGTCCTTGAAGAGGATACTGCAACTTCAGGTCCTCCTCTCTTTACTTCCTATCTGCCATGAAGTTAGTATCTTTGTTCCACCTTGCGCTTACCAAGATGATAGGGCCAAATGATTATGGACTGGAACCTCTGAAATCATGAGTCAAAATAAGTATTTCCTCCTTTTAAGCTGATTTTCTCAGGTATATTGTCACAGTGATGGAACACGAACCCATATCTCTACCCCACTACAACAGTTTTAAGTCTTTTAATTTGTCTTTCAGGAAGGCAAAGTGTTAGGTTTTGACCGAAGGAGTATGGGTAATGTGCTCACGCGCTCTCTCTCTCTCTCTCTCTCTCACACACACACACACACACACACACACAGACACGCACACCTCTAGTTGTGGATATGTGAAAATGTTACTTATTGCTTGATGTCCCTGTTTTTCTCAACAATGTCCTGGAGCATACATGGCTCCACAAATTAACAAATGAAATTCCAGCTCCTTGGAAAGAAGTTTCTGATATCCATTTTTAATATTTGATCTGACCCAAGGAGGACTCTTTCCAGATATCTTGCTCTCTAGTTATTTCCTTCAAACTAGCTGGTCCACAGTTCTGGTTGTACTTTCAGTAGATAATCAAAACTCCTTTCAATTGCCTTTCATAATAACCTCCAGAGTTCCTGAGGAAACCTTGATGTTTTATGTCTCTATGCTCTGCTAAAGTGAACTCAATTTCCTTGGGAAAAAATTAAGGGAAGTATTAACTTTATAGCCTGCTTCTCCTCATGGGCAAAATTATTGTGTCAAGGATCTTGAGCTAAGGAAGGGGACAAGAGCAAGCTACTCTCTGAGTGACACCTCCACCCTAGAGGCTAAGTGCTTGGTAGTGAGTGAGGGGGCAGCAGAATGAAGCTGGAATTCAATAACAAAAAGATAACTAGAAAATAGCTAACTACAGAAAATATTAAGATATTGTTTTAAGTGATCCACAGCTCAAGGAAAATAAAGTCAAAACAGAAGTTAAAGAAAATTCTGACCTGAATGGAAATTGAGGTATGATACATTAAAGCTATTAGATGTAGTTAAATCAATGAATAGGGGTAAATTTATGTCCATAAATTCACATATTTAAAAGAAAGCACGAAAGCAGTTGCTTATTCCCAATCTTCAGAAAGCAAAAAGACAATAAATAAGACTTAAGAATACAAAGATAAGAAAATGGTAAAAGGAAATAAATATTGATAAACCAATGTAGAAGACAGAATATAAACAACTATCCAGTATCAGAAATAAAAAGGAGACATGCATATCTTATAGACATCATGAAATAAGAAAATAAATATTAATTAATTTTTACTAAGAAATAAAAGTTGCATGAAATTATTAAAATTTTCTTTAAAAATTATTCTATTTAAGACAACAGAAGGGAGAATAGAAAATCTGAATGACATAATGCAAATATAAGAAATTAAATCAGTAAATATGGACAATCCAAACAATCCATCAAAATCCCTCAATCCTGATGGCTTCACTGGTGATATTCTTTAAAGCTGGGAGAAACAGGAAATGCCAATTGTACACACTCCTTCAAAATATAAAGAGAAACATTTGCAATTACTTTCATACGGCCTGTGTATAGTACATAGCACAAGAAAATGAAAAGTTAGCTTACAGTGAAATTGCTCTTATAAACAAAAATGTAAACTCCTAGATAAAATTTTTATTAAAAAAGTGAATTCTGAGCAACAAAGAAGTAGTAGGAGACCATACCCTTAATAATATGATGCCTGTTATGTACAGCAACCTGCAACAAATATTATACTTACTTGTGAAATACTGACACTCTTCCCTTTGATATTAGTGGCAGGACAAACAGGATCACTAATTTCTTTCTTTCTTTCTCTCTCTCTCTCTCTCTCTCTCTCTCTCTCTCTCTCTCTCTCTCTTCTTTATTGTGGTACTGGGATTTGAACCCAGGGCTTCTTACGTGTTAGGTTAGCAAGCATTCTATCACTGAGTTACATCCCCAGTCCAACTGAAGTTTTTTTTTGTTTAATACTCAGTGAAATTCCTAGTCAATGCAATTAAGAAATAATAAGCAGTCACATAGATATAACAAAGCTTAGAAGGAAGATAGAAAACCAACTGTTTCACATTCTTTGGGTATGTATGATAGTTAAACAATCTACATCTTACTAGAATTAATGATGAATTTGAACAGTCTTTGCATATAAGGTTAATAAACAAAGAGCAGTCATGTTTCTATGTAATATCAAGAAATCAAATATTTAAATTTTTAAATTTTATTTATAGTCTTCTCAGAAAAGGTCAAATGCCCATGATTTGTGTAAGTGTTATATATGTGGTCTTCTCTGAAAACTATAAAAGAATCATTGAGAGAGATTCAAAGATCTAAATAAAAGATGGGATATATTATTTTACTCAATGATAGATTTCAATTCTCCCTAAAGCTTTCCTGATTCAGTATAACACAGTCCCCATCAAATCCCAGCAGGGTTTGTGTGTGTGTGTGTGTGTGTGTGTGTGTGTGTGTATGTGTGTGTTTTACATAGATTCATCACAGATTAAAATATAAAGGCTGAAAATACACAAATGGCCAATTATATCCACGGCATTACAGAAGGAGGAGGAAACAGAGAGAAAGGAGGGGGAGGAGAAAAAGTACAAGTAGGAAGAGAGAAGGGGAAAGGAGATTAGAAGGCAAGAAGATTAGAAAAATTGAAGAACTTAGTCTACTTATACTACGTGTAATAAGCCTGCAGTAAATGAGGCAATGGGGTATTAACACAAGGATTGACAAATTAATAAATGGAACAGATGAAAAGCCCAAAATGAACACACACACCCATACACATACACATACACACACATCTGATATTTTACAAAGTTGGCACTGTAGATCTACGGGAGGGATGAAATTTTCACAAATGGATTTCAGATATAAACATCAAAGGTAAAACAACATCACTTTTAGATGCAACTTACAAGAATATATGTGTGATTGTGTTAACCAGGTTTTCATTACTGGGACAAAGTACCTGATAAAAAAAAACACCTTAGGAATTGGTCGCAGTGGTACACACCTGTAATCCTAGCAGCTTGGGAAGCTGAGGTAGGAGGATCTCGAGTTCAAAGCCAGCCTCAGCAACTTAGCGAGGCCCTAAGCAACTCAGTGAGACCCTGTTCCTAAATAAAATACAAAATAAGGCTGAGGATGTGGCTCAGTGGTGGACTGCCCCTGGGTTCAGTCCCCAGTACCAAAAAAAAAAAAAAAAAAAAAAAAAAAAAAATCGCTTAGAGGAGGAAATATTTATTTTGGTTCCTGGTTCCAGAGGTTTGGATTTGGACCTGAAGTGAGGCAGAACATCATGATGCAAGGTTATGACAGAGGGGAGCTGCTAACCTGCTGGCAGCCTGGAAGTAGAGAAAGAGAAAACTTAAGAAAGGGACTAGGGACAAGATATGCTCTCCCAGGCCTGCATCCAGTTACATACCTCCTCCAACTAGTTCCCCACCACCTACAATTTCTACCTCCTCCCCAAATATGAATCCCTTGATGTCTTAATCCACTGATGAGTCTTTGCCTTCATGAGCCAAACTCTCCCCAAAGTCCCTACTTCTGAAAATCACTGCAAGACCAAGCCTCATCACATGAGTCTTTGGGGACAACTCCCTATCTAAACTAAATGACATTGGAGTAGAGAAGTATTTCTTAGGAAAAAGCACAAAACTATGTAATTATAAAATGATAATGTAGGCTATTTTAAAATTTAAAACTTCTTTTCATCTAAATGTATTGCATGAAAAAGTACCCTAAGAAATGAAAAAGAAAATTTAAATACCGTTGTATCTTCCAAAGAACTCATACTTAGAAAAAACAAAGAATTCTTTAAAATCAATAAGAAAACTATTTTAAAAATCAAATAAAAATTAAACAGAAGCCATGAACACACATTAAAAGAGAAGATAACATAAACTAATGGCAACTAACATATGACAGGATGCTCAACTTCATTAGTTATTATAATGGTTTATTCTAGGGTTCAACTTAGCAGGGCCATGATACCCAGATATTTTGTCAACACCAGTCTGGATATCCCTGTGAAAAGATTTTTTAAAAGAGATTAACATGTTCAGGCATGGTGGTGCACACCTGTAATCTTAACAACTCAGGAGTCTGAGGCAGAAGGATCACAAATTCAAGGCCAACCTCAGCAATTTGGCAAAACCCATGGTGATTTATTGAGATCCTGTCTGAAAGCCAAAAAAAATAAATAAATAAAAAGGGCTTGGGATGTGACTCAGTGGTTAAGTGCCACTGGTTTCAATCCCCAGTACTGAGAGAGAGAGAGAGAGAGAGAGAGAGAGAGAGAGAAAGAGAGAGAAAGAGAGAGAGAGAGATTAGCATTTAAATCCATAAACTTTGGGTAAAGTAAATTATCCTGCAAAATGTGGGTGGGCCTCATTCAATCAGTTGAAGTTCTTAAGAGGAAAAACAAACTAAAGTACCTTGAGGAAGAAAGCATCTGGATTAAGCTGCAACATTAATGCTTCCCTGAGTCTCCAGCCTGTCTTGCAGATTTCAGACTTGCAAGTCCCACATTCACAGGAGCCAATACTTTAAAATCTCTCTGTTCCCCTCCCTCCCATTATCTCTCTTTTTCTCTGCATTTCCCATACAAATTTATATACCTACACACACACACACACACACACACACACACACACACACACATTGATTCATACATCCAATTGTTTTTTTTATCTCTGGAAAACCCTGACTAATACAGTCATCATGGATATATGAGCTCATAAAATTTAAATCAAAATGTTAAGTGTACACGTTTCAGTGACTAAAATTAAAGTTATTGAAAATACTGTGTTGTAAAGTAGAACAACCAGAATTCTCTTTTACTACTGATGAATGTATAAGTTAAAATGACCATTTTGCAAAATTATTTATCAACATCTACCAAAGCAGAAAACAGAACCTTTGCATACCTTCCAAGGCAAGTTCATAGAAATGGGAGAAATTTCTAAAACACATGATTATTTTCTTGTTTTCATCTTCTTCTAATATCACCCTTCTCCCATCTCTCTTTGTTTTTCTTGTACTAGGGATTGAACCCAGGTGTGCTTACCATTGAGCTACATCCCCAGTCCTTTTTACTTTTATTTCAAGGCATGGACTCACTAAGTTGCCTAGGGTCTTACTAAGTTACTGAGGCTGACCTGAAACTTGCAAGTTTCCTGCCTTAGTCTCCCAAGTTGCTAGGATTACAAGCCTGCACCACTGTGCCCAGCAACACTTCCCTTCTCAAGAAGATCGTCTTTCCCCGAGAGCAGTTCTTTCCTAGATATATAGCTAGCATTTCTTCTCCAGAGACAGGTAATACAAGGTTTATAGAAGCATCATTCACATATCAGCAAAGCAGAAACTTCCCCAATGCCCATCAACAGAAAAAATAACAAATTAAGTATAATATATTCACAGAATGAGATACTAAGCCACAATGAGAAAAAACAAACCATAGCCACACATAATAATTTGGATAAACATAAACTTCATAAGCATAATTTCAAACAAAATGATTGGAATCAAGAGAGAATATACTGCATGATTCATTTATAGGAAAGTTCAAGCATAGTCAAAACTGATCACTCCTATTGGAAGTCGTTGTTTCCTATTACCAGCTTTTCATTGCTGTGACCAAAAGTCCTAACAAGAACAATTTGAAGAGGAAGGGTTTTTTTCTTCCCAACAGTTTTATTGTAGCATTATAGTTGCACATACTGATAAGATTTGTTGTTTCATGCATACAATATACAATATAACAATATAATTTGGCCAACATCATTCCTCAGCACTTCACACCTCCCAACCCTTGGTCCCTTTCCTCTACCAATCTCCCTTCGGTTTTTGTGAGATCCACCCCCACCTTTCTTTTCTTTCTTTCTTTCTCGTTCCACATAAGAAAGAAAATAAATGACCCTTAGCCTTCTGAGTTCGTCTTATTTTGCTTAACAGGATGGTCTCTAGCTCCATCCATTCTCCTGTAGCTGACATAATTTCATTTTCCCTTATGGATGAATAAAACCCCATTGTGTATATATGCCACATTTTCTTTATCCATTCATCTGTTGATGGACACCTAGACTGGTTCCATAGTGTGGCCATTGTGCTGCTATAAACATGGGTATGCATGTATCACTGTAGTATGATGACTTTAATTCTTCAGGATAAATAACAAGGAGTGGCATAACTATGCATATGGTGGTTCCATGCCTAGTCTTTTGAGGAACCTACATTTCATTTCCATAGTGGTTGGACTAATTTACAAACCCAACAACAGTATAAAATGTTCCTTTCTTTCCACATCCTCTCCAACATTTTTTTTTTTAATTTTAAAGACTGCTTTGTACACAAATGGGGTGTTAACTCTTCAGTTCTGTGGCTGTGTGCAATGTAGATTCATACCATTCGTGTGATCATACATGTACATAGGGCAATGATGTCTGTCTCATTCCACCATCTTCCACACCCCCGCCTCTCCTCCCATTTATTATTATTTGTATTCACGATGACTACCATTCTGAGGGTATGAGATGAAATCTTAGTGTAATTTTGACTTTTGTTTCCCTAACTGCTAATAGTGATGAAGATGTTTTCATGTATTTTTTGGCCATGTTTATTTATTCTTTTGAGATGTGTCTGCTCATTCATTTGCCCATTTCTTGAGTTATTTAATGTTTGATGTAAAGTTTTTTGAGTTTTTTATATATTCTAGATATTAATTCTCTGTCAGAAGAGTGGCTAAGCAAGATTTTGTGCCAATCTATGATTTCTTTCTTCATATTCCTAATTGTTACCTTCGCTGTGCAGATGGTTTTTAATTTGATGCCATTCCATTTGCTAATGCTTGGCATCATTTCCTGAGCTTTAAGGATAATATTGAGAAGGTTGTTACCTGAGTCTAAAAGCTGGAGTGTTAATCCTACATTTTCTTCTAGGAGTTGCATAATTTCTGGTCTAATTTCTCAGTCTTTGATTCATTATGAGTTGATATTTGTGCAGAATGAAACGTAAGAGTCTAGGTTCATTCTTCTGTATATGGATAGCCAGTTTTCCAAGCATCATTTGTGAAAAGGCTCTTTTCTCCATTGTACATTTTTGGAAACTTTGTCAGGGACTGTAGATGTATGGATTTGTCACTGTATCTTCTATTCTGTACCATTAGGCTATATGTCTGTTTTCATGCTTGCACCATGCTGGTTCTTTTTTTTTTAATGATAGCTCTGTAGTATAATTTGAAGTCAGGTATTGTGTCACTTCCAGTATTGCTTTTTTGTCTTCAAATTGCTTTGGCTATTCTAGGTCTTTTATTCTTCCCAGTGAATTTTAAGACTTTTTTCCCAGTTCTGTGAAGAATGTCATTGATATTTTGATGGGGATTGTGTTGAATCTGTATGTTGCTTTTGATACTATGGTCATTTTAATAATATTAATTCTATCTATCCATGAACATGGAAGGTCTTTCCATCAACTTCTTTCTTCAATATGCTGTTGTTTCCATTGTACAGATCTTTCACTTCCTTGGTTAGAGCTATTCCTAGGATTCTTTTTATGTTATTATAAGCGGAATTGTTTCTCAGCAGATTCATTACTGGCATATAGATGCTATTGATTTGTTTGTTATTGATGTTATTGATGTTGATTTTGTAACCTGCTACTTTGCCACATTTATTTTTTAGATCTAGCAGTCTTTTAGTGGAGTTTCTTTTTTATTTATTTTATCTTCTAGGTATAGAATAATATTATCTGCAAACAGTGATAATTTAGTTTTTTCCTTTCTCAAGGAGGAAGAATTTATTTTGGCCCACATACTGTTTTAGAGGTCACACTGCAGAGATACCTAACTACATAGCTCAGGGCTCAAGATAAGTCAGAACATGATGGCAGAGGAGCATGGAAGGGGAAAACAGATGAAGACACAGCAACAGCAAGCAGAAAGTGCACTCACCAGGGACAAAATATAAATTCCAAAGACATATCCCCAGTGATCTACCCCTCTAGTCAGGACCTACCTGCCTAATGTTACCACCCAGACAGAGACAGATACCAGGCTCAGCCCAGTGAAGAGGCCTGAAACCTCTGCACCTGATATGTAGGCCCTAAGTGCTCCTGTGGAATTTTCATGCAGGGGCAGCTGGCACAGCCCAGAAGTGGGAGACCTTGGCATGTGGTGAGCGGGTACAGTGGACACTTGAGTTTCCCACTTGGGGAGGCTCAGCTCAGAGGTTTGGGATCCACCAATCCATGTCCCAAGAGACCTCCATGTCCGGGAGGTGGGCACAGAGACAGACATCAGGCTCAGCACAGTGCAGAGGCCTGAGACTTCTGCACCTGCTATGTGGGCCCTGAGTGTTCCCAAGGGACTTCTGCATGGGGGCAGCTGCAAGGAGGACCAGCCCAGAGGCCCAAACATACCCTACTCTGGTGCCAGTGTGTGGTCTAGTGTTACTGAAGACTAGGAGGTGAGGTATTGGAAACTTGCTGGGACACCACAAGTCTAAAGGGGGGGGGGGGGAGAGTTGCAATACCTCAGATTCTCATAGATAAAGGAGAAGATATAGGAGCAAAATGAGAAAACAGAAGAAGAAAGTGTCTCAAAAAAACCTAGATGCTGCACCAACAGAATCCACTGATACCAGAAGAAATGTCAGAAAGGGAGTTCAGAGTTTACATAATTAAAATGATCAGAGAAGCAAATGATGTGATGAGAGAGCAAATGTAGGCAATGAAAGATTGCACTAATCAACAGTTAAAAGAACAGTTACAGGAAGGTAAAGATCATTTCAATAAAGAGATAGAGATTCTGAAAAAAAAAAAAAAAACTGAACTCCTGGAAATGAAGGAAACAATAAACTGAATTAAAAACTCAATAGACAGCATAACCAACAGGATAGATTACCTGGAAGACAGAAAGACAGAACATTGGACATTGAAGGCAAAATAGTTAATCTTGAAAATAAAGTCGACCAAACAGAGAAGATGGCAAGAAGTCATGAAGAAAGCCTACAAAAATTATGGGATATCATGAAAAGACCAAATTTGAGAGTTACTGGGATTGAAGAAGGCACAGAGATACAAACCAAAGGAATGAATAATCTATTCAATGAAATAATATCAGAAAATTTCCCATATCTAAAGAATGAAATGGAAAATCAAATACGAGAGGCTTACAGGACACCAAATGTACGAAACTACAACAGATCAACACCAAGGCACATTATAATGAAAGTACCTAACATACAAAATAAAGATAGAATTTTAAAGACTGCTAGAGAAAAGCATCAGATTACATTCAGGGGAAAACCAATACGGGTATCAGCAGAATTCTCAACACAGACCCTAAAAGCAAGAAGGGCATGGAACAACATATTTCAAGCTCTGAAAGAAAATGGATGCCAACTAAGAATTTTATAACCAGCAAAACTTACCTTCAGATTTGAAGATGAAATAAAATCCTTCCATGATAAACAAAAACTAAAGAAATTCACAAATTTACAAAAATTTACAAATTTACAAAGCCAGAACTACAGAACATTTTAAACAAAATATTCCATGAGGAATAAATGAAGAACAACAATGTAAGCCAGCTTATGGAGGAACTACTCTAAAGGAATAGCCAAATAAAGGAGGAACCAAGTCAGGTTAAAAACCAATAATAAACCAAAATGACTGGGAACACAAATCATATCTCAATAATAACCCTGAATGTTAGTGGCCTAAACTCATCAATTAAAAGACATAGAATGGCAGATTGGATTAAAAAGAAAGGCCCAACAATATGCTGCCTCCAAGAGATGCATCTCATAGAAAAAGATACCCACAGACTAAAGGTGAAAGGATGGGAAAAAATATACCACGTACATGGACTCATTAAAAAAGTAGGGGTTTCCATCCTCATCCTCATAAATTGGACTTCAAGCCAAAATTAGTTAAAAGGGATAAAGAAGGTCTTTTCATACTGCTTAAGGGAAGCATAAATCACCAAGACATAACAATCATAAATATTTATGTCCCAAAAAATGGTGCATTCATGTATATCAATCAAATCCTTCTTAATTCCAGGAACTAAATAGACCAAAACACAATAGTACTGGGTGACTTCAACACTCCGTTCACCACTGGACAGATGTTCCAAGCAAAAATTGAACAAAGAAACCTTAGAACTCAACAACACAATCACTAACTTAGACTTAACAGACATGTATAGAATATTCCATCCATCAATAAGTAAATGCACTTTCTTCTTAGCAGCTCATGGATCCTTCTCTAAAATAGACCATATGTTATGCCACAAAGTTACTCTTAGCAAATACCAAAACATAGAGATCCTACCTTGTATTCTATCAAAACAAAATGGAATGAAATTATAAATCAATGATAAAATAAAAAACAGAAATTACTCCAACACCTAGAGATTAAATAATATGCTATCAAATGATGCATGGACAGCAAAAGACATTAGGGGTGAAAAAAAATTCTTAGAAGTCAACAGAACAAAGATAAAACATATCAAAATCTCTGGGGTACTATGAAAGCAGTGCTAAGAGAAAAATTCATTGCATGGAGCTCATTCAATAAAAGAATGAAATGTAGAAAATAAATGTCCTCACATTACAGTTCAAAGCCCTAGAAAAAGAGGAACAGATCCTCACCAAAAGTAGTAGAAGACAGGAAATAATTAAAATCAGAGTAAAAATCAATGAAATTGAAACAAAAGAAACAATTCAAAAAATTGACAAAATAAAAAGTTGGTTCTTTGAAAAAATAAACAAAATTGATAAACCCTTAGCCACATTAATGAAGAGAAGGAGAGAGAAAACTCAAATTACTAAATTTCATGATGAAAACGGAAATATCACAACAGACACTATTGAAATACAAAACATAATTAGAAGCTATTTTGAAAACTTATGCTCCAACAAAATAGAAAGTCTGGAAGATATCAACAGGCTCCTAGAGGCATGTGAACCTCCCAAACTGAATCTAGATGATATATTTAATTTAAATAGATCAATTTCAAGCAGTGAAATAGAAGTCATCAAAAGCCTAACAACAAAGAAAAGTCCAGGACCAGATGGATTCACAGCTGAGTTCTACAAGACCTTCAAAGAAGAACTCATTCCAATACTCCTCAAAGTACTCCATGAAATAGAGGAGGAGGGAACCCTTCCAAATTCATTCTATGAATACAATATCGCTCTGATACCAAAACCAGACAAAGACACATCAAGAAAAGAAAATTTCAGACCAATATCTCTAATGAACATAGATGCAAAAATTCTTAACAAAATTTTAGCAAATTGCATACAAAAGCATATTAAAAAGATAGTGCACCATGATCAAGTGGGTTTCATCTCAGAGATGCAAGGTTGGTTGTCAACACCCAGAAATCAATAAATGTAATTCATCACATCAACAGACTTAAAGTTAAGAACCACACGATTATTTCAATAGATGCAGAGAAAGCATTTGATAAAATAAAGCTCCCCTTCATGCTCAAAACACTAGAACAAATAGGGAGAGTAGGAACATTCCTAAACATTGTAAAGGCTATCTATGCTAAGCCAACATCATTCTAAATGAAGAAAAATTGAAAGCATTCCCCTTGAAAACTGGAACTAGGCAGGGATACCCTCTTTCACCACTTCTATTCAACATCATCCTTGAAATGCTAGCCAGAGCAATTAGACATACCTAACAAATTAAAGGGACACAAATAGGAAAAGAAGAGCTCATACTATCCCTTTTTGCCGATGACATGATTCTATATCTAGAGGAGCCAAAAAATTCCACCAGAAAACTTCTGGAACTCATAAATGCATTTAGTAAAGTAGTAGGATATAAAATTAATGCTCATAAATCGAATGCACTTTTATTCATAAGTGATGAATCCTCCAAAAGAGAAAGTAGGAAAACTACCCCATTCACAATAGCCTCAAGAAAAAAAATATTTGGGAATCAATCTAACAAAAGAGGTGAAAGACCTCTACAATGAGAATTACAGAACATTAAAGAAAGAAATTAAAGAAAATCTTAGAAGATGGAAGGATCTCCCATGTTCTTGGATAGGCAGAATTAATATCATCAAAATGGCCATACTACCAAAAGTGCTATACAAATTCAATGCAATTCCAATTAAAATTCCAATAGTGAACCTTATATAAATAGACCAAGCAATCATGAAATTCATTTGGAGGAACAAGAGACCCAGAATTGCTAAAGCAATTCATAGCAAGAAGAGCGAAGCAGGAGGTATCACATTACCAGATCTTCAACTGTACTACAAAGCAATAATAACAAAAATGGCATGGTATTGGCACCAAAATAGGCTGGTAGATCAATGGTACAGAATAGAAGACACAGAGACAAACCAACATAAATACAGGTTTCTCATACTAGACAAAGGCTCCAAAAACATACAATGGAGAAAAGATAGCCTCTTCAACAAATGGTGCTGGGAAAACTGGAAATCCATATGCAGCAAAATGAAACTAAACCCCTATCTCACCCTGCACAAAACACAATGCAAAATGGATCAAAGATCTAGGAATTAGGCCAGAGACCCTGCATCTAATAGAAGAAAAAGTAGGTCCAAATCTTCATCATGTGGGTCTAGGACAAGACGTCCTTAACATGACTCCCAAAGCACAAGAAATAAAAGCACGAATCAATCATTGGGATAGATCAAACTAAAAAGCTTTTTCTCAGCAAAGGAAACAGTCATCAATGTGAGGAGAGACCCTAGAGAGTGGGAGAAAATCTTTGCCACATACACGACAGATAGAGCACCAATCTCCAGAATATATAAAGAACTCAAAAAATTTTATACCAAGAATACAAATAACCCAATCAATAAATAAGCTAAGGAAGTGAGCAGACAGTTCACAGAACAGGATCTACAAGTAATCAACAGATATATCAAAAAATGTTCAGCATCTCTAGTAATAAGACAAATGCAAATCAAAACTACCCTAAGATATCATCTCACCCCAATTAGAATGTCTACTATCAAGAATACAAGCAACAATAGGTTTTGGCAAGGATGTGGGGAAAAAGGAACACTCATGCATTCCTGCTGGGCTTGCAAATTGGTGCAGCCACTCTGGAAAGCAGTATGGAGATTCCTTCAAAAACTTGGAATGGAGCCACCATTTGACCCAGCTATCCCACTCCTTGCCCTATACCCAAAGGACTCAAAATCAGCATACTACAGTGATGCAGCCACTTCAATGTTTATAGCAGTCCAATTCACTATAGTTAGATTATGGAACCAACCTAGATGCCCTTCAATAAAAGAATGGATAAAGAAACTGTGGCATATATACACAAAGGAATATTATTCAGCCATAAAGAATAATAAAATTATGACATTTATGGATAAATGGATGGAACAGGAGAAGATCATGTTAAGTGAAATAAGCCAATCCCAAAAATCCAAAGGCAGAATGATCTCTCTTATAAGTGGTTGATGACACATAGGGAGGGTGGGGGGAGGCAAGGGAAGAATGGAGAAGGGATGGATTGTATAGAAGAAAATGAGGTGTGGCAAGGGGGTGGGGAAGGAAAGATAGTAGAATGAGACAAACATCTATACCCTATGCATACGTACGAATGTGCAATTTGTATGATTCTACTTTGTGTACAACCAGAAAAACGATAGTTGTACTCCATTTGTGTACAATGAGCTAAAATTATAAAAAATAAATAAATTTTAAAAAAAGAAAAGAAAAATGTCACATAAATTCCAGATTTATCATCATAATGCATAAAAGCCAGAAAGAAACAGAGGAACATTTCAGAGTACTATGAGAATTATATATCCAGTGAAAACATCATTTAGGAATGAAGATGAAATGATGATATTCTCACATGAAGGACAGCTAAGAGAATTTGTTGCAAACTGACATGATGGAAAAGAATTGCTAAAGAAGGCATTTAAAAATTAATGCATTTCTATATCATTCCAAGCACACAGAGGAAATCTCAAGAAAAACTAGAAAGCATTCTGAACTAATTAAATATGAAATAAAAATCATAAAATCTATGAAATGCAGCAAAGCATCAATTAGAAGGAAGTGTATATAAAGTTAAATGCTTTGCATTAGAAAAGAAAAGTCTCAAACTACAGTCTAGGTTCCCACATCGAGAAACTCTAAAAAGGACAGTGAAATAAACTGAGAAATAAACAGAAAACTGAAATCAAGGAAGGAAATAATATAGATTCAAACAGAAATCAATTAAATGGAAAGGACAGCAACAATAAAGAAAATAATGATGTCACTAGCTAATCTTTGAAAAGATCAATAATAGGCCTGCGACAGTCTGAGTTCCCAGCCCCAGCAGGGATCTTAGGCCTTTTGGTGCCATTTTACAATGTCTCCAGGAGAGAGCAACCACTTGCGACTGTCTGAGTCCCCAGCACAGAGCTCAGGCCTGCCTGGGCTATCAAGCCCAGTGTCTCCATCACTGAGCACAGGCCACCTCTGTCCAGAAGCATTGATCATTACCAAGTTGGAGGTAGGGGGACAGCACCCTTCTTGGGTAACCCCTTGATCAAGCACCTCTCAAACATCAGGCCGTTGAAAAATAAGAGGTTTGAACTGTACAGTATATTTTTATTGCAGAATGTTTTTAAATTAATTGTAATACTATGATTATTCCTAATATACCAATTATATTCCTACCTTTTTCTTTTATTAATATGCTTATCACTCTATCTTCCTCTTATATATCTGTTTCATTGGAGAGTCTCTTTTTTCTCATGCTAACAACCTATTTCTTTTAATTCCACTTCCACTATTCATATGACATAATATATCAATAGACTCACTTCTTATCTCATTAGGGTTTTGTCCTATACCCCTCCTTTTTCTCCCTGTCCAACATTAGAAATTGCAGTCCTTATTACAAACTTACTGGTTATGCTGTAGATAACAATTTGAACTCATCTCTGTTTATTAAGACAGCATTGTTAATATCTAAATAGGGACTATTTAGATTAAGGACACATATTGTTTATATGGTGTGCTGCTAATATTGATCTCTCAATTCAAGAGGAGGTATTGAAAATAGGCAGGAACCTTATAAGTCTTTAAGGGGAAACTGCAATACCTAGGATTCACACTACTAGAGGGAAGATACACTAGCAACATGAGAAAACATGGGAAGAAAATGTCCCAAACAAACCCAGATACTATACCAAAAGAACCAATGAAAACATGGCAGAAGCATTGTCAGAAAGGGAGTTGTACATAATTAAAATGATCTGAGAAGTGAACAAGGAGTCAAGAGAGCAAATGTAGGCAATGCTAAAAGAGCAACTGCAGGAAGCAAAAGATCATTTCAATAAAGAGATAGAGACTCTGAAAAAAAAATCAAACAGAAATCCTTGAAATGAAGGTTACAATAAACCAAATTAAAAACTCAATAGAAACCTTAACCAGCAGGCTAAATCACTTGGAAAACAGAACCTCAGACAACGAAGACAAAATATTTAATTTTGAAAACAAACTCAACCTGACAGAGAAGATGGTAAGGAATCATTAAAAGAAACTCCAAGAGTTATGGGCCATCATGAAAAGACCAAATTTAACAGTTATTGGGATTGAGGAAGGCACAGAGATACAAACCAAAGGAATGAATAATCTGTTCAATGAAATAATATCAGAAAATTTTCCAATCAGATGAATGAAATGGAAAATCAAATTCAAGAGGCTTATAGGGCACCAAATGCACAAAATCACAACAGATCCATACCCAGGCACATTATAATGAAAATATCTAACATACAGAACAAAGATAGAATTGTAAACGCTGTAAGAGAAAAACATCAGATAACATATAGGGGGAAACAAATATGAATATCAGCAGATTTCTCAGCCCAGACCCTAAAAGCAAGAAGGGCCTGGAACAACATATTCCAAGCACTGAAAGAAAATGGATGCCAATCAGGAATCATACCCAGCAAAACTTACCTTCAGATTTGAAGATGAAATAAAATCTTTCCATGATAAACACAAGCTAAAGGAATTCACAAATAGAAAGCCTGCCCTACAGAAAATTCTCAGCAAAATATTCCAAGAGGAAGAAATGAGAAACAACAGTGTAAGTCAGCAAAGGGAGGAATTACCCTAAAGGAACAACCAATTAAAGGAAAAACCAAGTTAGATTAAAATCCAAAAATAAGTCAAAATGACAAGGAATACAAGTCATATCTCAATACTAACCCTAAATGTAAATGGTCTAAACTCATATATCAAAAGACATAGACTGGCAGATTGGATTAAAAAGAAAGACCCAACAATATGCTACCTTCAAGAGACTCATCTCATAGAAAAACATGCCCACAGATTAGAGATGAAAGTTTGGGGAAAAAAAATACCATGCACATGGACTGAGTAAAAAAACTGGAGTTTCCATCCTCATTTCAGATAAAGCAGACTTCAAGTCAAAGTTAGTCAGAAGGGATAAAAGAGGACATTTCATACAACTTAAGGGAAGCATAAATCACCAAGACATAGCAATCATAAATACTTATGCACCAAACAATGGCACATCCATGTACATCAATCAGATCCTTCTCAATTCCAGGAATCAAAGAGACCAAAACACAATAATACTGGGGGACTTTAACACTCCTCTCTCACCTTTGGACAGATCTTACAAGCAAAAATTGAACAAAGAAACCATAGGACTCAATGACACAATCGCTAATTTAGACTTAACAGACATATATAGAATATTCCATCCATCAAAAAGTGAATACACTGTCCTCTCAGCAGCTCATGGCTCCTTCGCTAAAATAGACCATATGTTATTCCACAAAGCTACTCTTAGCAAATACAAAAACATAGAGATACTACCTTGTATTTTATCAGACTATAATGGAATGAAATTAGGAATCAGTGATAAAGTTAAAAACAGAAACTACTCCAAGACCTGGAGATTAAATACTATGCTATTGAATGATGCAGGATAAGAGAGGACATTAGGGGTGAAGTAAAAAAAAATTCTTAGAAGTCAATGAGAAAAAAGATACAACATATCAAATTCTCTGGGATAATATGAAAACAGGGCTAAGAGGAAAATTCATTGCAAGGAGTGCATTCAATAAAAGAATGAAAATTCAACAAATGACCTCACATTACAGCTCAAAGCCCTAGAAAAAGAGGAACAGACCATCTAGGAAGCCTACAAAAAGAGGAACAGATCATCATCAAAAGAAGTAGAAGACAGTAAATAATTAAAATCAGAGTGGAAATCAATGAAATTGAAACAAAAGAAAAAATTCAAAAAATTGACAAAACAAAAAGTTGGTTCTTTGAAAAAATAAAATTGATAAACCCTTAGGCACACTAACGAAAAGAAGGAGAGAGAAAATTCAAATTACTAAAATTTGTGATGGAAATCAAAATATTACAACAGACACAATTGAAATACAAAACATAATTAGAAGCTACTTTGAAAATTTATACTCCAACAAAATAGAAAACCTGGAAGACATCAACAGGTTCCTAGACACATATGAGTCACCCAAACTGAATCTGGAGGACATACAAAACTTAAATAGATCAATTTCAAGCAATAAAATAGAAGAAGTCATTAAAAGCCTATGAACAAAGAAAAGTTCAGGACCAGATAGATTCACAGCCGAGTTCTACAAGACCTTCAAAGAAGAGCTCATTCCAATCATCCTCAATGTATTTCATGAAATAGAGGAGGAGGGAACCCTTCCAAACTCATTCTATGAAGCTAATATCACCCTGATACCAAAACCAGAGAAGGCACATCGAGGAATGAAAATTTCAGACTAATATCTCTAATGAACATAGATGCAAAAATTCTTTACAAAATTTTAGCAATTTACATACAGATGCATAAAAAGATAGTGCACCATGATCAAGTGGGTTTCATCCCCAGGATGCAAGGTTGGTTCAACATCCGGAAAT
>JAJEJO010002669.1:123626-173084 GCA_020662805.1 Glaucomys volans
TTCCTTAGAAAACTTGGAATGGATCCACCATTTGACCCAGCTATCCCCCTCCTTGGCCTATACTCAAAGGACTTAAAATCAGATTACTACAGTGATGCAGCTACATCAATGTTCATAGCTGCTCAATTCCCCATAGCTAGATTGTGGAACCAACTTAGATTTCCTTCAATAGATGAATGGATAAAGAAACCATGGTATATATACACAATGGAATATTACTCAGCCATAAAGAAGAATAAAATTATGGCATTTGTAGGTAAATGGATGATGTTGGAGACTGTTATGCTAAGTGAGATCAACCAATCCCAAAAATCCGAAGGCCGAATGGTCTCTCTGATAAATGAATGGTGATGCATAATATGGGGAGGGAAGGGTGGCAAGAATGGAGGAAGGATAGATAGCATAGAAGGAAGGGAAGGGCGGGGTCGGGGTGGGGTGGTAAGAATAATAACAGAATGTGTGACAGACATCATTGCCCTGTGTACATGTATGAATGCACAGATGGTGTGACTCTACTTTGTGACCAACCAGAGAAATAATAGCTGTACTCCATTTTTGTTCAATGAATCAATAAGTAAATTAAAAAATAAAAAATAAAAAAAAATAAAAGTTTTAAGAATTAAAAAAAAAGAAAACTATCTGGTGACCTTGGCCCGTATTTCCTTCCCAACCTCATCACCTTTGTGGTCCATTTCCTGAGACAAAGCAGAAATGCATGTGGAGAGAATGTAGGGACATGAAGCAACTGCAGGGCATCAGTGAGGAAGGGTTGATTACCCAGGAAGGGCAGGGAGGGGTTGTGTTCTGCATTCATCCTGGACAGTGGGGAGGGAAGTGACTCAGCATGGTGATTATCCCTATTCCATCAGTCCTAGGGAGTCTAACCTGGGCACCTGAACAGACACCTTGACTGTGTTGAAAACAATCACCAAAATGCATCTGCTCAAAGACAGCTACCAGGCTTCTGATTTCTTTGTCTAATTGTAACTCCTTGTTCCTTCATCATTTGGACATTTCTGTGTACCAAGCATACTAGGGATCAAGAAGCACAAGGAAAATACAAAAAACAAAAAAAAATTGGGAAAAGCCCTGAGCAGCCAGTGAGGGGGCCTAAACTCTGACCCCAAATACTCTAGCATTCACAGCCTGCTATGTGACCTAGAGCAGGTCCCTTACCTTTTCTGGGTTTCATATTCTTCCAAATTATCTTAGTCTGCTGGCTGATATGTATCTATGCATCTCTTTTTTTTTTTTTTTTTTTGTGGTGCTGGGGATTGAACCCAGAGCTTTATGCTTGCAAGGCACGCACTCTACCAACTAAGCTATATCCCCAGCCCTCTGCTGGCTGATATAACAGAATATCATAGACTTGGTGGCTTAAACAATAGATGTTCCATTCTCATTGTTCAGGAGGTTGGGAAATCTAACATTGAGATGCCAAAAGATTCAGTTATTGGTGAAGGTTCTTTTCTTGGCTGTCAGGTGGGCTACTTCTCACTGAAACTTTGCTTGACATAGAGGGGGAACTCTGGTCTCTTTTCTTTTTCTTACAAATCACTAGTACCAACATTAGGGCCCTACCCTCATACCCTCATCTGACTCCCTGTAAACCCTCCTGATACCATGTCACAGTGCAGATTAGGGCTCCAAAGCATGAATTTGGGAGACAAACTCAGTCCATACACTTATAAAACAAGAGGAATGGCATGGACATTCTCACAACTCTACAATATCAAACTTAACTCCTTATGAAGCTTACATTCCAGCTGTAACCTGAATGCCAAACACTAGTGTTAAACTACTCAACCCTCATTTCCAAAGCTTACTAACACCTCTAGACCCCAGATTTTCCTACTCAAGTCAGCTGCATTACTGTCTTCAGAGCACCAGGCCCATCCAGGATTTGGGAAAACCAGCTTGGAACCTCACTCAGATCCCTATTTTCTCAGCCCCAAATATAGCCTGTAAGTACTATGAAGACCTGTAACGTGTGGCTGTGACTACCTGTTGTCACTGGATGAGCACCAAAAGCAGATAATCAATCTCAGCCTGCTTCTCATTTTCCATTTGAAGGATTTGCCAGTCCATCAATATGAGAGGAAAGACAGATGCTTTTGCCACCCCATAGGATGATGTAGCTGTATCATCTCTCCCTGGCTAGCTGTGAGCACCTGCTGTTCACAGAATCTAACATGCTCCAGAAACACCAGCAAATGAGATCCCAACCAGCATAGCAGGCTAGTTTGGGTTTCTCAGGTCTAATCATTTGGATCTTGACTCATCATGTGCAACTGATGGAGATAAGATATGAAACTTTAGCTTCTTGCTCAGGGATGGGATCTCTTGTCTGCTCTGTAGATACCTGTAGGATTGTGTGCAGAGATGAGCAGGGTTGCTGGTCTGATGGTCACTGAAATGCTTCCTCTCAACACAGCCAATCCTCCCAGGCTAGCCTTCAACTCAGGCAGTCACCACAGACTGCAGCAAAAACCTCCAGGTCTCAAGGGCAGATGATGCTACACTGAGCCAAGATCATCATCTCTGCTCTCTAGTTGTAGAGGTGAGAGGGAATAGAATGGCAGAGAGGAACAGTGTAACATAGAGGTAAGAGCATGGGCTCAGGATGCACTGGCTGTGGGTTCACTCAGATCATTCAGGGTCACCAAAACAGATTTGTTTAAAGAATTCTCATGACCCCAAAAATAAGTATCATATTCAAAGTATCTCAGATAGTGCCTGGCACATAATGGGTATTCAAAAATGATGTTATGATTACCAATGTTTTCTCACTGGGGAGATGGGATTCTAATGTGGGCATAGACCACAGAGAAAGAACACAAATTCAAAGAGAAGACGTGTAATAGAGAATACAAAGGTCTGTCTGAGCTGGTGCACTTCTCTCTTATTTCTTATCATTATTGGTCATATGGCAGCACAAATCAGAGGTCTTAGACAAAGAGAAGATACGTATTTGAGGTTTGAGTATTACTGTGTATTATCTGTATGATCAGTAGCTCAGCAACAGGCCTGTTTTCTCTTCTGTAAAATGGCAAAGGTTAAAGAAGGGGTCTGGTATATATAATGCAGGCTGCCCTCACTGAATGTAGACGTTCAGAATATTTGCTTTTTTCCCTTATAACTTGACCTCTTGCTAGGCTGAGAGAGGAGATAGAGGCTGTGGTAGTCATGCAGATGGGGAGGAGACATTGATTCTGAGCTTCTTACAGTTCTTTACTCTTGTGAGTGCTAGAGCGGAAAGAGACTTGCCAACCCTTCCACTCTTTCATACCTTCAGGAAGGACATGGGACCCAATAACACTGAAAACAAGTGGGGTTCAATGCTGTATAGTTAACTCAGTGGTTACTGGTTTAGAGATTTATATAGCTCACTTATCCACAGATCAATGACTCATTTATAGCCAGAGTTTCCGGCCCTCCCTCTTAGGAGACAAATCACATTCTAGAGCCCAGAAGGCCCCCAATATCATGTCCCTGGGCTCTGGCCCTTCCCCCACACTGCCAGTAGAACTACCCTTAGCCAAAGGCACACATTGCTTCCCCTGGACTAAAGGAAGAGGTCGTTTTTCTCAGCCTCGGAAGTCAAAGCTGTCAGAATGTGCCATGCCCTCAGCCTTGCTGCACTTGGCTCTGGGCAGCAAGCCCTGGCCCATGATGCTCAGCACATCACAGGAACCGTGTCTTCTTCCATAGCCCTTACAAGAGAGAAGACACACCCTAGCTCTTTGGGAGCTCCAAGGCCTGGCCTGGATGAGCTAAGACACTCCCCCTGCTTCCCCTTCCCCTGGACGGAGGCCCTGACTGCTTAGAAGTGCAGCACTCTGCTTCAGTAACACACCGCTGCCACCTCCACCTTCTCTAACGCTCCTCACATATTTCAGGGCTCTTTTCTTAGTCCTTTGCCATCATGGTAGCAATCAGTCAATAAAAATGACTTTCGAATCATCATGGTCTGGGGAGGTGTGCACATCTCTGAATGTGTCCGTGACTAGAAAACAAAATAAACCCCAAACAAAGTACAAGTCCAAAGACATAAACATAAGTCCCTTACAGAGAGCCTCAACCATGGCCTAATGAGGCCTAAATGGACCATTTTTTTATTATCTTTAGCTCTCTATATGATCATCTATAAAATGGGTATCTCAACAGCAGTCAGTCAGTCAACACATTGTTGACCTGGTTGAGGACAGCAGTGAGAAGAGACTGCCCAGAGTGGTTGCTTTTATTCTCTGAGTCCCAGACGCTCTGGGAGATTTTATCCTAATTGCTGCTCCCACATCTTTCTTCCTACAGATATCCCTTGTCCCCAGGACCTAAAGGTGCATGGTCAGAATTCTCTACTCAGGCAGTCTCCTGAGTGGGTCCCAGGTAGTCCCTGGTTCTGGCTGGCCATCTGAGTAGGCTCAGACCACTGCACATGCCCACAGAGGTGTGTGCTGTGCAGGAGCAACCATGGGGATGTAGTCTCAGGGTGCAGGAGAACAGAAGGACCCCGGGGTTGGTGTCTCAAAAACTGCACACCTCTGTACCGGTACCTGGTCTGAGATTACCTCCTGGGCTGGGGTTAGGGTTCAGGGAGGTTTCCTAAATGACAGTTTCAAATATAAATCAGATGACCAGAACATGAATTTCAGGATGTAGTTTCCAGGGCCAAATTTCAAGAAGTGGAAATAGATCATAAAATTGTGAAGCACATTTTTTCTACAATAAATATTAATAAAACATGGAATAACATCTCTACATACAATTTTTAAGAAAAGTGAGGTGTCACAAACTGGAAAGAAATGCAAGATTTTGGTGTTGCAAGGCAACTGTTCATCTTATGAACTGTTAAAATCAGAATTTAGTTTCCCTATTAGAGCAAAGTGCTGAATTTGCATGCCACCCCTTCTTAGCATCAAGCCTCTGGGAAGACATCTCAAACTCATATTTGAATAATTTGACACACAGCCTTCATAAACAATTTTTCTATGGTCTTTCCAATAAGGTCTTTAACTATGGGCTTACAACTTGTCAGAACTGATGTATCAGGCTGTTTTCAGCTTCTCTAATTAATTCTTACAATTCTCTCCACTTTCGTTTGCATGAGTGAATAACTGGCATTCAGCTTCATGAGGTCTTAAGCCAAAAATAAAATGTTTGCTGCCAGCCATCCCTACACTCCATAATCAGAATGTGGGTAGTCCTGTGATACAGTCTCTGAAGTCAGAGAGCTTCCATCTCAACACAGAAACCAGTCTCATCTGTCAATTTAAAAAAATACTATGACGTGAGATAAACCAAATTTGGTAATTTGAGTTAAGTTCAAACCATATTCAAAATAGTGGAGGCATTTTCTACAAATATAAGATAAATTAATGAAGAGAACCAAAATACCTAAATCTTGGAACTTTTCCTGTCTTTACTTCAACTTGCGGCCCCTCTAGGTTTCTTTTCCTCTGGCACATGGCCACATACAGCATTATTGACCATTTCTTGTTCCACTAATCCCTCTATGTACTTTGTCTCCGACATTTATTTGACAGCTCCCCAGTATTAAAGATGACTGGACTGTGGGTAACAGAGACATGGAACCATCTGGAGAGAGAGTGTGGCTGCAGTTTTAGAGGCACCACGGTGTGGTATTGCAGTCGGAGGGAATTAGATGACAAATATGCATCTCAGTGTTGGTGCGCTGCAGTCTTCTGTTGAGATTTACAAAATTATACCTTTAACCCTAACTTGAAAGATTCTGACTCAGAACGTCTAAAGGTGAGATATGGTATTTATATGCAACCAAAAGTTCAGCAATGTGTGGTGGAGGGTGAAAACTACCAGGTGAGATCACGGGAATAGTTAATTAGGCATAACAATGCTTGTCAGTAAACTACTTCCTGGGAGCATAGGGATGGACTTGGGGATATCTGGGTTTGTTTAATAGTACAGTTTTTTCCTTGTTGATATCCAATGTTATTTGAAGCAGGGTTAAACATAAGATACCCAAAGTGTGAATCACCTACTTTAGTTCATGTCATTTCAGACAAAAATCATAGTTACAAAGTCTCAGAAAGCAGTAACTGCTCCCCATTCAATTCATGAATGTCATCTCCAATATCTCTTTTAGTTCATCTTCAAATCGTTCATTTCATTGCTTAAATGAAATATTTGATCATCAGTAAATTGCACCTCTCTTTGTGAAATTAAAAAAAAAAGGAGACTCCACAGGAGAACCTACAATTTCTGTTCTTTCCCTGTGAACTAAAATCTGCTACTAATGACATTCTTCCAATCTCAAATGCTTCCAGCATCAGCATCAAAACTGGCATTTGTTCTGTGAGTACATTGCAGTCTGGAATGGACTAAATTTTGACCCTTTTATTTGTGAGGGATGTGTCCTATGAAGATCCTCTGCAAATGTGCTACAGGAGAAAGTGAGAGAAACCCAGTAGCTGTGGGACCTGATGAGGATCACCATTATCACCATTATCACCATTATCCTGACCCACCTGAGTCTTGATATTACAGAGCAAGGACCCACTGCAGCAGTGCTCATAGTAGCAGGCCTAAGTTTATTAGAAGGAATAGATGGAAAAAGGGACACTCTCAAGGTAGAAAGTGGGTCCTCCCTTGAATGTGCATCTATATTCCGGCCTTCCAGCTCTACTGGGGGATCCCAAGGAGGTTTCCACAGTCTCACCCAGGCCCACCTCTTGATTTTTGACTGACAACAGAATTGCATCAGACTTCCAAGTCCCACTGTACATGATTTTATCCCATGGAGGGGAGATTTGACATGTTAAAGATTCAAGGCAACTTTGGGTCACTTTGGCCCACTCTGACTGGTTCTAATTATCATATTTCTCTGAATTTTGGAATCTGATCTGTGTGAAAGCCACAGAGTCATCATTTCTCTATTCAGGGGACCTTGTGTTCTTATCAGCAGGGGCCTGCATTTCTTCTGCAGATAACAGGTTGTTTGATGAGGAATATAACATCCTATTGACTTAAGCCAGCCAGGGCTTCAGGTAAGTTGCTTTTTAAAAGCATGCGGGTCAGAACAATCAATCTATTTATAGAATTAGCCCCTTAACCTCATGTTTCCACTGCTCACATCTGTCTCTTTCCTATTCTAATAACAGGATTCCTAATGACAGAATTTTGAGGTGGAGACATTTAACAATTACTAGGAATATCCTTAATTCCTGAGCCTTAGAGAATCTTCCCAAGAGCTATGATTTCCATAAAAATACTTTGGAAAAGATTATCACAGACTCCTATTTTGCAGCTTAGTTCCCAAGAAAGAATTATATAGCAGGAGGGAGAATAACAATAGCGATCAGGAATTCCTGCCTAGATAGTTTTGAGACCAAGCCTGTCAGAATTTTTATCCCTAAATAATCATAGGTCACAGATCTGTTTGTGCTAATCAGTTTTGTACTACTTTTTTTTTTCTCTCCTAATTGAAACCAAAAATTTCTTTTGAATAGATATGATGCCAACCTTCTTTCACAAAATGAATTGCAATAAGCTTTGTTTACTGTGAGATATTTTCCTCATATCCTGTTTGCTGTGGGCAAGGGGTGGACATTGGTCCCACCTCCTATCACTAGAGAAATTATTTTCTATTTTATACAGATATTCCCCAAGGGAAGAAACTTCATGAACTTCTTTGATCATCTCCCCCAGGGCCTTGGTCAGCTTTTATTTGGGATATTTTTTTTTTATTATCCAAACTAAATATATTTTACTGAAAATAAATTTGGTTTAACCCCTTAAGCTTCATCCACTGTTCAGTCTGAAAATAGGAGTCTGAGATTTGGTAATAAAAGGAGAGAAACTGTTTCAAAGGAAGCACCTACGAAACATGGAAATGCAGGAAAGACCCATGGACAATGGAAATGCAAGAAAGACCCATGAACCATGGAAATGCAGGGAAGAACCGTGAACCACTGGAATTGTACAGAATGTGTGCAAGAACAGTTGCAACTCCTGAGCCCACAACTTTGGTCCACAGCCTTGACCTATGTCCTTGTCTATAAAAGTATAATGAAGGCAATGAGCAAGCTCAGGGGAAAACTGGCACAAAACTGTGTAACTCAGTCCTGTCTCCACCTGTAGTTCAGCCTGTAGCACCAGCTCACACTGACAGGTTGCTGTCTCTGTCTTGAAGATAAACTGCATTCTCTCTTAAATGTGAGTTCCTTGTTTTACCCCTCAAAGGCTTCTCTCTTGAGATTGCTTCCCTTCTCCCTTGAATATGCATCTACATTCCTAAATAAACCTCTATTTTTGCCTTTTACTGTCAAGTACTGAAATTCTTTTCCATCACATATGCCAAGAATCCCTCTGGTCTTGAGTCAAAATCCCCCTTTTCTCCAGGAACACCTTGGCTATTTCTTCAGGGACATCTCTTCTTGACACTTCCTCCTTTATTCTCATCTTCAAAATGTCTCATCAGGCATCCCCTCTGTGCTCTCTCCAGGTCCTACCTGCCCCTTTTAAAGTACAGGTTCCAAATACATGTGGGATCTGGAATAGGACCCTAGGACCAAAAAAGAAACATTAGTAAGAAAGGAAAAAATACAGATAAAAAGCAAATAAAGTCTAGAGTTTGGTTTCTGGTGATGTACAAAGTTAACTGTGAGTTTTGACAAATGTACATCAGTTATCCAAAATATTAACATCAAGGGAAATTGGATAAAAGAAATATGGGCATATTCTGTACTATCATTCTGACTTTTCTGTAAATCCAAAATTTTTTTTGCAAATTGTTTAAAATAACATTAGGGGAAAAAATGTATTCCTTTGGTTCAGAAATAGCTGAGACGAGTTTCCAATCTTCTCAAATCTGAAAGTTTGAGAGAGTTGGTATTAAAATAAGAGTGAGAATTTAGATTTATTCTTGTATTTAGATTACTGCTCTTAAAATGTCAGAAGCACTTTTGCATTCATATTCATTTGATCAACAAGAAAGTTGATGGAGAAGGCAGGTATTGAGATTTTCATTTTATCAGGGAGAAATCTGGGACTCAGATAGGCTAAGCCATCTGCCAAGTGATGCACAGCAGATGGATCTGAGGCACCAGTGCAGGTGCTTTGACCCTAGTGAATCTGCTTCCTCCACCTAAGAAAGCAGTGCTCATTCCTGGCCTCCAGGACCCAAACTTGTCACTACATGTATGGCTGAGACCTCACCATCCTCAGCTCTCAGCTGTTATCAAGTCCTTCAGTCTTACAATGGGGGCTCAGAAAGGATCTTGAGATAGAAATTTGGGAATACAGTAAAAGGAGAGAAATAGTGAGTCTCAAAGGATGTGGTCATCAACTATTGACATACAGAAAATGTCCATGAACCATTAAGATGCAGAAAGCACCAATGAGCCGCTGTAACTCCTGAGCAACACAGCCTGCACCCTTGGCTGATGCCCTTGACACATTTCCTCACTTGCAACAAGCAACATGAGAGTGCAATGTGCAAGCTCTGGGAAACTGGTGCTAAGTTGCTTTATTTTACTGAAAATCTACCTCTAGTCCAGTCTCTTGTAGTCCCCCTACAAATATCAACATTCCACACCAACAGGTTACTACTTTTCATTCTTAAGATTGCCCACAATCTTCCCTGAATGTATATCTACTTCCTAAATAAGACTTGGTTTATGACTCAGAATGGTGTGTGCTGAAATTCTTTTCCAAGAATCCTGCTAGTTCTGAGTTGAATTCCTCCTTCTCTCCCAGAACTCCTCATATCCTTCTTCAAAGACAACTCTTCTCCTGTGACAAAATAACCCCACACCAGCCTCACCCATCCACTTGGACTGACCAGCTCATATCTCCTGTCTTCCAGGGTAATCCTTGTCTCCATGTTCAGATTCCAGAGCTTATTGTTCACCCCATGGTGCATCACACAGCCCATGCCAGCTGCACCTGGAATTCCTGTCATGTGACTATCTAGTATGAAACCTTGAGGAGCTGGGGGCACTCTGACACATAGGTTCTTCCACGGAGCAGAAAGTTAGTTACATGGCCAGCCTTGTTTTCTTGATGTTGCCCACCACAGCAGGTTGATTCTCTGCATGGCTGTGTCTGTCTCCTCCTGTAGGCTGACATAGTGATGCCTCTACACTGGCCCTGAATGCCTGTTAGTGCTCAATCACTGCCTAAGGCCACACATGTAGGGCAGGTGCTACAAGTCCCTACTTCTCTTGGCCTTCTTGCAATGCTCTGTGGAGCTTCATCAAAGATACAAAGTGCTTGGTAAATGTGAGTTGTTGCTTAGCTGGTTAGAACACTAAATGAGTGCTACCTAAGGAGGCAGCTTGCAAGAGAAAATTCATCACTGGACAGCAATACCCTGAAGGGAACCCTCTGCCTTTTATTTAGGTGCATGTGGAAGCCAGAGGCCACATGCACATCACCTCTTTCTTCACTGTTCTCCCTCTATCTTCCTGTTTCTTTCTGTCTCCTTCTCTCTCTCTCCTTCCTCTCTCTCTGTCTCTCACCCCTCACTCTCTCTCACTCTCCTTGTCCCAATCTTTTCTTTTTCCTATATATCCTACTCAGAGATATCCCACAAGGTGCTCTCTTCTACCTCTGAGAAAAGATTTTTCTCACTTCTTTACTGGTTTTTAGACAAGAAAGTACTGAGAAGTCTGGGGTTTGCTTAGAAATCATCTCTCAGAACAGGAAGTTTCCTTCCTCCCAGTGGAAACCAAAAGAAATGAACCAGTCTTCTCCTTCTCAGTTGGAAAAGATTTCCTACTTCTGAGGGACCTATTTAGAGCCCCACACGTGGGAGAGTGTCAGCACCTGCCTATTCCTCCAACTTCCAGAGAGGACAGGCATTGCTATGAGAGTACATGAAGCCAGACTCAACAGCAGAATCTAGCATCATCCAAGGACATTGCTCTGTGTAAAATCTCATACTTAAGTTCCAAATGTTTGATCGCATCACATTCTTAGGGGTGGGCCAATGCATCGAAGAGTAGTGAAAAGGTCAGAACAAATCAACAAAGCCTTTCAAACAGCTAGGAGACAGAACTTACAAAACCACACACCCATATTCTTAAAGAATCATACATCTTGATAAGTTTGTGTCAAGATACATAATCCTTTCATATCAAGATGTATAATCCTTTATATGATAATCATTCACATCAAGATGTATGATCCTTTATATTCTGGGTGAGCTATGGGATATTCTGGGATATTTAACTCCCCACAAGATTTTATGGGCTATTTATGACAGAGAAGTAAGAGACAATCTGGATCCAAAGACAGGAAACGTGTTGGGGACCCAAAGGCAGGTCTGCAGAGTCAAAGGTCCCTGGCAACCTGGAAGTGGCACAGGCCTAATCAGGAGGATGGGAGGAGCCACACCAGGCTCTTGTCACAGTACAAGGAAAATGAGGCCTGACTGATATCGTGGGGGTTCCAGTTTTGGCAGCATCAGAATTTCATCAAGGGAGTTTCTTAGTACTCAAGGATGAATCAAGATTGTTCTGCCCAAACGGAAGTGTATTTCTTTATTCAGGAATGTTGAGGAGTCTTAGAACACATCCTGGAGCAGCAGCTAGTGAATTGAACCACCGCAAGATGTATACAGAGAGAATGTTCTCATTATTAAGTCCTGGAATTTATCAAGAAGTATTTAGTTTGAAAGGAAGGAAAGAAGGGAGAAAGGGAAGGATGAAAGGAGGAAGGAGAAAATGAGGGACAGAAAAGAAAAGAAAAGAAGGGATGTAGAGAAGGAAGAAATGAATCCACTCTATAATCTCTTCTTTCAAACATTCTAAGAGACTCCCTGAGGGACCAGGAGATAGTAATTCCAGGCCCCAGGGTAAGCCAGTCTGTCTTGCATGAAGAGAAAAGGGTAAATGTAGCCAGTGTCCATGACCCTTAGGATCTGTATTTCATGGTTCTGTGATTTACAGAACAGATTTCCAAGGGCACTCACGCTGCTCACATGTCACTCAAGTGCTCCCCACTGCTCACATATCTGCCCACAGTGGGAGTCCACAGCCTGGGCTCATCACCATATAAATTAGGTAATACCATAAGACTTTATATTTTGTCCCCAAATACATGAGAGTCTGTTAGCCATTGGATCAAAATATACTGATTTATATTACGTCTTTCAGTGCATCATGGAGATACATTCATCTTTCGTCTACCTTTTAAGATCTGTTTTCTGCCTTACCACTCAAGAATTCCATATTCACATAGACTCACTGATGTTTTTAAAAAATGCAATTTCACTACAAAATCTCTCACCATTAACACTGGCTGCAGTTTCTCCTTCATCCACATCTTCAACTATTCTAAAGCCCTCTCACCATGACATTCTTTCTTGTCTCCGTGAAGGAAGTTTCCACCTGTCCTTTGGAGAAAAAGTGATCAGAAGATGCATTCTCAGTCCTTCCTCAATAATATTCCAACGAAGCTGCAAAATCACCTTATTATTACACACCATTTCAGCTTCCAATCTTCAAAGACCTAAAACGCCTTTTGAAAAGCTATCACAATTATATCCCAATTTCCTACTGGTCCTTAATAGCCAAGTCCTACAATTAATTTGACAATTGGTTATTACCTCTCATGACAAGAACTATACTTCCCTGCTTAAGAGATAAATATCAAAAAGATATAATTACATTAGATGCCATGTGCTTTTTGTTTTGTCAAAGCTTCAAATGTCATAGTAAATATCAGCAATACCACATTTTTATACTTATCATCACATTCATGTAAATCAAGCACCAACACTATTCATATCCCAAAGCCTCCACTTCTAATTTCATTTCTAGACAATATAAAGGCCTTGGAAATTCTGATGCCAATACTGCCAGAGTTTATCATCACCCACCCACTAGAAGTAACATGGTTTCTGACACTTTGGACCAACAAGTAGCTGTTCAATTGTAAAATCTCATTCTGCGAACTTAATTTTCAGGGCCAATCCTGGTAACCAGTGTCAAATTGGGACACTTTTGATCATGTGGCAGCACACCATGGCTTCTGGGAAGATGGAGTAGATATACTTTTTCCTATTCTTCCAACTAAGTACAACCAAAACTTCCAAACAATGTATTTTTAAAAATGTCAGAAGACACTGAAAGGAAGAAAGAAATCTGACCAATTAGGCACGTTGGGATAAGAGAAACAATGCCACAGTGAGTTCTCTTGTGTTTTATTTTTATGTCATATATCCCAGAATTGGATTTAGAGAAGCCGGGAAACCCAGAAACACCAATAGAAGCAGCTAAAAAGTCAGGGGGAAAGCCTAATGACTAGGACAAGGACAGCAGAGGAAGACAGAAAAGGTTTAGACAGTAACCATTGTACCAGACAAACACCACAGATAAAGCTGTGCTCCCACCTTACCCAAGTTAGCAAAGGTTGATTGGGCACCTTGATTTCCACCCTTTGGCACGCTGAGATGAGGTACGTAGTCCTACTCACCCACCCCAGCAGGGTGGCATCAGGGTGGTGTCTGGTTGAATAAAGAACAGAGACCTTTATCCCTGCGGGGCGGCAGGATCAATGGAGAATGGCTGGGGAGATCTGTTCTTCCACTCCTACCTAGCAGTCACTGGGCAGCCTTCCCTGCCCCACTGAGAGGTAATAGGGGAGACTAATGGAAAGTCAGGATTTTCACCAGCACTCACAGTAACAAGACCATCCCATAATGTTGGTGGAAGTCATGGGAGGAACCAGTACCTACCTTTTACCACCAGGAACAAAGAACACATCTGCACTTTAAAGGTTAATGTATAACAAATCTAGAACCTAGATGTCACCTCCATGTGACAGCAGTGAGAAAGTGAAAGAAAAAGGCTTAAATAAGATTTAGAGGCTCATAACATAATATCCAGTATCAATGTTCTAATTGAAAATCACTTATCATGACAAGAAAATGTCCACTTGAATAAAAAAAAAAAATCAGTTAGATGTCAGTACTGAATAACAGGTGTTAGAATTATCTGATAAAGATTTTGTATCATCATTGTCAAAATGCTTCAATGAGCAATAATGAACATATTTGAAACAAATTAAAACTTAGAAAGTGTCAGCACAGAAAAGTCTCAGCAAAGAAATAAGATAAGAAATATCAAATGGAAGGTACAGAACTGAAAGACACAATAAAGGACATTTTAAAACTCAATATATAGGCTTGACCTCAGAATGAAAATGGCAAATAAGAACCTTTCTTCAAAAGAATTTGAGATTTAACAAGAGAAATTACCCAATCTGAGCAAGAAGATAAAAGTAGACTGGAATAAAAGCAAAGAACATAGAATCATGGAATTGTGGGATGATACAAAACACCTTTTTTGTGTTACCAGAGTCCCAGAAGAGAAAATTGTCTATGCTGGAAAAGTATCCAAGAAAACTAAGTAATTGTAAGTAAATTTTTCCCAAATTAAGATATAAACATACACGAGTGCGCGCACACACACAAACACACATACACATTCTAAAATATAAAGTAACTCTAAATAGGGTAAACTCAAAGACATCAGTGTTAAGACACATCATGGTCAAAATTCTGAAAACTACATCTTGCTTACATGGGGAAAACAATTAAAACAAAAGTATTTTTCTCATCAGAAATCATGAAGACAAGATAATACTGGAACCATATTTTCCAAGTTCAGAACTTTCAACTCAGAGTGATATATCCAGCAAAATATCCTGCAGAAAAGAGGTATAAGGACACACTCAAATGAAGGAAACTAAGAAAATGTGCTACTTTAAAAGCATGCACAAGAATGTTCTCTCAGCAGAGAGAAAGTGATAGAAGAAGAAATCTTGGAAGACATGGAAAGGAAAACACTGGTTAAAATAACAGGGCCTGTGAAGAGATTTAAAAGATAAGCTCCCTTTGAGGAAACAGAGATTTTCAAACCTCCAACCTAATAAAGGACTAATCTCTGGACTGTATGATGAATTCCCCAAACCCAATCAGTCCCATCAGAAAACAGGCAAAAGATCACAAAAAGAATATGCAGGTAGTAAGTTATCACATGAAAACATTGTCAGCATTATTAGTCACTAAGAATTGCAAAGTAATGCCACAATAAGATATCACCACACACATATCAGAATACTGAAAAAAAAATAGTGACAATGTGAAATTCTGACAAGGATGCAGAAAAACTGGGTCATTCATAAATGGGACTGCAAATTGTTACATCCTCTCTTGGAATCTGTTTGCCCATATCTTAATAAACTGAGCATGTAACCCACACAATATCCAGAAAATGCAGCCATGGGCATTTTTTACAAAGAATCACAATATACATGATATAGATAGATGATATAGATGATATAGATATATATATAGATATAGATGATATAGATATAGATATAAATATAGATATACATACAGATATAGATATAGATATAGATATAGATGGTTACACCAAAGCCTGCATACAAATGTTCATAGCAACTTTATTCATTAGAGTCAAAAAGTGAAAGGTGTCCAAATGTTCTTCAGCAGGCGAATGGTTAAATAAACTGTGGCACTTTCGTACAAGACAGTACTCATCAATTAAAAGCAACAAGCTGGACTGGCACGTAGCTCAGTGTTTGAGCCCTTGCCTCACATGGAAGCAGCCCTGTGTTCCATCCCCAGCCCCACACACAAAAAAAGGAAGTCATTGATACCACAACAGTACAGATGAATCTTCAGGGAACTATGGCTAAAAATGCCATTTTTGGCATTTTTGGTATGTAACAAAATTTGGTATGTAACCAAATGGGATTGGCAAATGGAATCTCATTTGATTCCATTTTTCATTGATGAAACATTCTTGAAATGATAAAATAATAAAAATGGAGAATAGATTAAATAGATTAATGGTTGTCAGAGAGGTGGAGGTTGAACCAGAGGGAAGCGGGTGAAACTATAGAAGGGCAACATAACATGTTCTTGAGATACAGGATTAGAACTGGCTATGCATTGTAGGGACACACCTTAAAATGGCGACGGTAATAACAACAACACCCTCGGGGCAAAAGCCCCCCTCACTAGTGGTACCACCAAGGTGGTGGCCTAGTATTGGCTCATTCGACTTCCATGAACGTGAACAGCTCGTGGCCACTATTAAATCTTAGGAGATCTCTGCCCTGCAGGCTTTGATGTGTACTGAATGGGCTGTTGACCTTTAAGATGATTGGCCCCCGCCTGTATCTCCTCCCCTTTCTTTGTTTTCTTTCTCACTCGCTCCCTTCTCATATACCTGTTTCACTTCCCTATTAAAAGAGATTCTGCTTCGACAGACCTCCCGGCTGGTGTGGTTTTTTTCAGCCGTTGACACTCATCATCCTGCTCGACCCCGTGCTCCCCCCTGGTTGGCCCAAGGAGGACACCCGACCTTTGTTGTTCGGTGCGGAACAACAATGCATCTTTTCTGAATCATTGTCAACACCTTGGTTGTGATATTCCGCTATGATTTTTCAAGATGTTACCATTGGAGGACACTGAGTAAAATTGAAAGGATATGTCGTTCAATTGCATATGACTCTACAATTATCTCAAAATAAAAGTTAAATTAAAAACAAAAAGATGGCATGGCACCATTTCATTGGCATGTGAATTCTGGGTAGCAAATGTGATTAGATCAGGAAAGGGAAGAGGGAATATGGGGCCTGTTATAGTTTGGATCTTATGACTTTCCCAAAGCTCCATATATTAAAGGGTTGTTCCTCAGAGTGGCACTATTGGGAGGAGTGGAATCTTTAGGAGATGGGGCCCTAGTAGGAGGTCTTTAGATCATTGGAGAAATGTCCTTGAAAGGGAATAAGACACCAGTCTCTTTCTTACTCTCATTTTTATCCTGGTTATGAGGTGAGCAGTTTTGCTTCTACATCTTCTCATTGTGATGTGCTGCCCTTGTACAGGCCCAAAGCAACAGGTCCTGCCAATAATAGATTGGAACATCCAAAACTGTGAGCCTAAATAAATATTTTCTCTTTATAAGCATATTATCTTAGGTATTTTGTTATGGTAATGGAAGCTGAGTAACTCATGTTAGCATCCTGATACCAAGTCAGAGTTTCTGTAATTGCTCCATCTCAGGAATAGGATAAGGACAAATAATTTTGCCCACCCTCATTCCCTTCTCCCTTATTCTGTAACCCTATGAGGAATTAACTTTCAGCATTTCTAAATTATATCACACCCTGGAGAAACCAAAGGCCTGTGTTTACCTATGTCCCCAAGTAGACATGACATCATGAAGTACATGTGGTCTTAACTAGATGAGAAAATAAACAATCATTGGGTAGGTAACCACACTAAATATAAAAAGATAATGGAAATTGCACATCAAATTTCTTGTGAGTCATGATTGCACATATTGTTCCCTTTCATACTCAAAACAACTAGATGTAGTTTATTCTAATCGTATAGAGGTGCAACATGCAAGATTACACACCTCAGAAAACCACAACCCTGAGTGCAGAGATTCGGCGGTACATAAAAACTATTCTTTTATGTTTCTTTCCTTTTGTGTGTGTGCACACACACATTTACATGCACACACACACAGAGAGAGAGAGAGAGAGAGAGAGGGAGAGGGAGAGAGAGGGCTTATGATCTCTCAGTGTTAAAACTTTCACCAAATTCCCTAAACATTTTAGGATTGGCCTATGCTCCAACAGGTTGTTCAAGTTCTTGAGACTTAGACAAGGAATATTCTGCCTTTTCTACAAAGAATAAAATTCCCTAGGGAAGTAATAGGCAGTCAAGAGTCATGTGGCATGATAGGACCTTGGAAAGAATCCAGAAGGTGGGAAGAAATGGCCTCCAGGATGGTGGGATGGAATGTCTCACTGGAGGAACCTGGGAAGGGGAAGGATGAGTGGGTAGTGCAAGGTCAAGAGCAATCTATATACATGATGCCTTTTTTTTTTTTAGAAACACACTACAAAAGAACAATTTGATTCTGTTTTGATTTCCCATTTTTTTATGCATGGTAGACTTGATGCCAGAGGGAAAACCATAAAACCTTCTGTCTCCACTCAGCATCTTCATTCTGAGTTTTCTTTGCTTATTCTCTGTAAATACCTCTCCTCATCACACAGGTGACTCAATAAACCTCACTCCTCTCCCCTTCCCTCCCTACATTTCTTAACACAGTTCCACTCCCCCCTATTTGTAGCTGGAGTCTGGAAATCCAGGTTGACAATGAATCTCTCAGGGAAGAATCCCAGCTCCAGGAGCTACCTCCCTCCTGTCCTTATTTCCTATAGTTCCAGCCTCCCCCCGGGCCCAGGAGCCCACCACAGGGTCTGTGACTGTCCATTGGACTGCTGAACCACAGTGCAGAATAGGCAAGTGCAAGGGCTCTCTGTGTAGCCTTCTCTCTGGGGAAGCCAGAGCTACAGTAGGGGATGGTTCAAACTGGACCCCACCCAGCAGATCTAGGTGGGTCTTGGTGGTTGAGACAAGATTTCACTGCCTCTTGTCTCCTTTTCCCCCAGATGAGTGCTTGAAACCTGGAAGAAACTGCTCATCCAGCATATTTAAGATTGTTACACTTAGCATGACTGAAAGCCCCATTTTTACAGATAAGGCAAATTTGTTTAGATTCATGCATGGTCTTTAATTAGAACAAATAGCTTTAGATGTACAATAAAATAAAAAATTGATGATTCAGTGACAGCTAATCTCTTGCAAGAAACAACAGATGCCCTTACAATGAGGATATATTTCATAGTTTTTTTTTCTTGAGCACATTTAACTAACTGAATAATACATTGTAATGATCATGCTGATTTTTCTAAATATGTTTTTAAAGGATTCATAATAAAATGCGCCTTCTGAGGATGCCAATTTACTTAATTGGTGATGAAGTTAACACAGCCCTGGCTACAGGCTTTATACACACCCCCACCACCACTGGCTTCAAGAGTTCAGTAGAGGAAGATATCTGGGGAGCAGGGGAGCAGGGGAGCAGGGTTACTGTGAGACAGACACAGACCACAGAAAGACACCATGGGTAGTGACTCAAAGCAAATGAGATCAGTTATAGGTGATCTAGAGGTGGGGAAAGCACGCTTATTCTCTAAATCCCTTGAGGACTGAACAAGAGGCTATTGATACAAACTCTGGATGAGGAGAAAGAGCCCTTGCATTTCAGAGATGAGGGGCAAGACCCTTACAATCTGAGACCTAGCTGGACAATGGGGTCTGGACCCAGGACCTGTCTGGCAAATAAACATGAGCAAGAAGAAAATGTCCCAACAATCCTGCTTCAGGCCCTAGTGGGGGAACTGGACTTATGCACCTGACAGGAGTAAGTAGACCATTGGACAAAATTTAAAAAATAAAAATAAATAAAAAACACTTTGTAGACACTGGGCCAAAGGGTGAGATAACTGAGCAGTGTCTTCATCACTAAATTATAATCTGCTGAGGATACAGGGAGACCTTACGGGTTCTCATCCTTAAGAGCTTCAGGCTGAATGGCATTACTCTGCTTGTCTCTGCTGCCTTGTTTTGTTTATCTGTTTGTTTGATTTTGTTTTTTGAGATGACATTTCACTCTGTTGCCCAGGCTGGTCTTGAACTACTACACTTCTCCCGCCTCAGTCTTCTGAGTATCTATGACTACAGGTGCACGCCACTGCCCCTGGCTCTCTGTTGTCTTAAAAACTGTGCAGATATAATTTTGTTAGTTTTTTAACTAATTTAAGATTGTTAACTAATTAAAGACAGAAGTTCAGTAATTCTGATCATTGATATAAGAAATCAGATTCTATTATTCTTCAACATCTCCCCATTTCTTTTACTATAAACTAAGATTCCTACTATTATATTTTGAATATGGGTTAAGTGTATCCCATAAGGGTTCTTATGTTGAAATTTAATTCTCATTGTGAGATTTAAGAGGGTAACAATTTCATATGACTATGGTGTTTAAAGTTGAACATTTAGGAAGTAATTATAATGAGATAAGGTCACTGGTGTGCCATGATTGAATTCTGGTGATTTTAAAATAGGAGAGGGAGACCAGAAGAGACATACACACTCCCTGTCTCTTGCCACATGATGTCCTGCACCATCTCAGGACTCTGCCAGAGAAGGCCACCAATAGATGTGGCCCCTCCACCTTAGACTAGAACCATGAGCCAAAATAAACCTCTTTACTTTTTAACTTATTCAGTGTGTGGTATTGGGTCATTGGCAATAAAAAAGATTAATACTTGTACCATTCCTTACAAGGTCCAAGGCCATCCTTCCTGGGCCCCTTCACTTGTTTTTTCCCATTCTGCAGTCAGTCTGTGATGACAATGTACATATTGTTATGCCTGTCTCTCACATTCCGTCCGGGTTGGTGGATCTGAATTTGCAGCAGATCACATGTGGCTCCTTGGATTTATTTCTTCCTGGAACTGGAGACAGCTGGTGAAACACTCTTGGGATCAGAATTAACAGATTCTTGAAGGAAGATATGAAGTTGGCTCAGATTTCTCATTTCTATGCCCAGATATTACACTTGCATAGCCAATGACTCTTGAATTTATATGGAACTATTCTTGACAGTGAAAGATATATTTTGTGTTGATATCTCAAAACCATGATTCACAGAGATGCACAGGAAGAGGGGATGCTTGGCCCTGAATTGTATTCCATACACCAAAGATTCCATGCTTGCCTTAGTTATATTATTGTTCAGGTTCACAAATTGCTTGCTTCTCATAGCCAGTGAAGTTTTATTAAGCCAGGAGAAACTCTGGACTCGGGAGGAAGAAAGAACAGCGTGTCCTGAGCACTCCTTGGGCACCATGCTTAAAGGGACCTAAACTTCCCCCGTTTTGAGCTAAGACTCTGAGACTCAGAGAGTCAGGTCACTGACTCAGAGTCGTGTGTGGCTGGACCATGGCTAAGATGGTAGAGAGTAGGGAGAGGAGCAAGGCAAAAGCCTAGCCCCATGGTGGCAATTACTGCTGTGGGATTGGTGGGCTGGGAATGGGAGGAAGTCAATTTTCTCTGATTCCTGGGACCCAGAACACTGTGGCCTTGCCACAACTGAGAAGCATGGATAGTCACATCAAAGGGAGCTTTTGTTTTCTTTTATACTTATTTTTTTATTAAAAAAGAAAAACCTCCATACTTAGGTGAAAGTAGAGAGAACAGGAAAGAATGTTAAATTTAATTTGTATGTACCCACCTCCCAGCTTCAAAGTAGTCTACTCATGCCTGTCTATTTCATCTACCTATCCTCCTTTCCTCCCCTGCAGATTTCCAATGTCATTATCATTTTATCAGAAAATATTCTGTATTTTTATTAATTTCTAAATTTTTTACCCCATAACTGCAATTCTACAATTAGAGCTAACAAAATTCTCAACAAGTCAACTCGTACTTGGCTTATGTTTACATTCCTTGACTATGAAAAAAAAAAAAACTGGCGAGAAAGGAATTTATTACAACTGGAATATCTAAAAGAGGATCCATACAAGGCTCACACATTGCAGTGTCTTTCAAATGTGTCACACACTTCCTTGCTTTCCCCCTTTTCAATGCCATTTATTTGGTTGAAGAAACTAGGTCATTTGCTCCTGTAGATTTTCCCACATTCTAGATTTGTCTAAATGGAATATTTAACTTAAATGTAACCCAGGAGTTTAAATATAGAAACTTGATGAGATTCAAACATGTTGTTTTAAAGGAATGTTCCATGGATGGCACCAGCGTCCTGTCGCATTATGACAGGTTTTGTCACGGGGGCTTTTAGAAATGTCTTCTAAAGTTACGGGTGGAATGGAAAGTGATGGTAAAATCTAGGTTTATTTAATAGTGTTGACGATGAAATACTCCATAACAACATGAGGAGCTATACGCTGAGGATGAACTGTTCTAGGCACATTGCTAAAAACTTCACATACCTGTTTTAGTTCAAGTCAATGTTCATTTTATGAGACAGAAGTTGATGAACAGAGACTAAACGGTTTATGCTGGAGCACACAGATGGTAAGTGACAAAGCTGGAATTTGAACCTAGGTTGGTTGCACTCCAGTGATTCTTCAGTCCTCTAGTCCTCTGTGCAGGGGGGTTAGTGACTCCAGTGCAGGAAGGTGCTCCACACAGTGCTCTGAGGTACAGATAGAGGATAAGCAGAAGGAAATTCTGTTTAAAAAGCTAGAAAGAGAATCTCACAGCTGGGTTACTGACAGAGATGATGATAAAGTTGCTATGCCTCTCTGGGAAAGAATTATAGAAGCAGGAGCTACTCAGGGAAACGTGTTTGTGTTTGCAGTCTACTGGTTAGGGACAAGAGACTGATGGCATTGACAAGCCCCCATTGTTTTATTTGTTTTGGTTTTTGTTTTTCCTGTTTGTGTGTGTGTGTGTGTGTGTGTGTGTGTGTGTGTGTGTTTACTGGGGAATGAACCCAGGGCCAAGTGAGCTATATCCCTAGCTTCCACCATTGTTTTTCATGGCATGCATACGTGGAGTATGGTGACATGGCTAAGTCACTAAGACACTCTAGGATCAATCAATGGGGTTGCTACTTGCTGTCTGGTATAGCCATTCTGAGGGTCCATGACAGCCTCAGGTTCCACCCTGCAGAAATAAGGAATCCACATCTTGCCTGTGTGTGAGCCCATTCTCAAGATTATAAGACACTATGGCCCACCCGATAGGAACTTCTGATATGGGCTGTGTGATTAGTGCCAAGTACACATAGCACTGGAACTGTGATGGAGAGAGGGAAGCCAGAAGTCATAGCAGAAGATCAAGTGACCAAGGGAACTAAGAACCACAACAGTAGTCTCAAAATAATTATGATTCTTACTGGATTCTCTTCCAATGGAACAAGTGTTGCCATGTGAATCAGAAAATCTGGATATGTGTTTGGTCTTTAGAATTTACTACCTTTAGAATGGTCATTAAAACTCCCCGGGCTTAGGTTTTCTCCCTTCCACGAGGACAGAACCTTTAGAAATCACTCAATAAATTCTTTGGAATGCCTCTGATGTATTGTATTGGGAAGGAGGAATGAAAGCTGTGATAGTCAATCATATATATCTCTGTTCAAGGAATGCTGATGATGGGATTTCAGGAAAGCTTGGTTAAAATAAGACATATGAAACTGGTGTATAGCCTGCTGCTCAATACCAAACAGGCAAGACAATGTTGCTAGTGGCATGGAAGGGCTGATTCCCTCATTTAACAACACTAAATTCCCATGGGAAGTACAAGAATGGGATACTCCCTGTCCTTGCAGGCACCAGACACTGAGAGAGAGAACAAATGTCATTCCTTGTCTTTTTTTAACCCCTGTGCTGGGAAATGAACCCAGGGCCTTGTGCATATGAGATAAGTGCTCTAGCTACAATCCCCAGTCTTTAAATTTTTGCATTACAGAAGGTTCCCTCTTCTCATGACTGGAAAATAAAAGTGTCACAATAAAGTCACAAATAAAACATCATGCTTTGAAGATATTGAAGCACCTTCTTTAAAATGGAAGATACAGGTGTATCCTGAAGCTTCACCTTTGAATTAGGTCTGGGACTTTTAAGAGATTACACTAGAGAGTAACCAGAAAGTAGAATTTTTAAAAGGAGAAATTTCTTCCATTCAAGGATTGCAACTAAGTAAGGAATCAGCATGTTTAGCAAATACACTGCAGAAATTATATATTGGAAGTGAAACAGCTAGGTACTAAGTAAAAATGGGCTCCATTTGGTCCTGAGAATTGAACCCAGTGGCACTTTACCACTGAGCTACATACTCAGTCCTTTCTATTTCTTATTTTGAAACAGGGTCTCTAAATTACTGAGTGTCTTGCAGAATTGCTGAGGCTGGGCTTGAACTTGCAAACTTTCCTTCACAGCCTCCCAAGTTTCTAGGATTGCAGGGGTGTGGCATCTTTTAGGGAACATCTGGAAATCATTTTTATTTTTCTGCCCAGGCTGTTGTGTCTAGTCTGATGACACAAGATGAGCAGCACTAGGATACCACCTAAGGGTAGTGATGGACAGAGGAGAAACCATAGGCTTTGTTAAGATTATAATAATGAGGCTTACATTCTTATTACCTTAGTAGACACATTTATATAGGCCTCTCAAATTTACAGAAAGCCTTCACTTTCATCACTTTATAATTAACATCATTAATTATGTAATATAGTTGTAGTGCGATCTATAATTAGGGAGGAAGGGTGCCCCACAGCAGGAGTCTCTCTTAAGGTGTTCTGGGGAAAATCTCAGGGGACTTCCTTATAGGGGCCTTTGGGGACTAAAACTACCCCAAGAGGTGGGTTGCAGAAAATGTGCCCCCTGTCCTGGCTTGATAATTTAAAGGGAGTAGAAGACCAAAGGGATCATACAAGGTCAGGATTGAAAGGACCAAAATAATGATTTGACCTAAGTGTGCACAAATATTTTTACAAAAGTCATATGCAAACAGAGTCCACCCTACCTCTGAGTTTCTACTTCAGGTTGGCTTAAATCATGCCCTACGAGAAAGCCAAATTCCCTGATGCCCTCTCCATCTGGGAATTCCCAGAGACCTGTTAATCTTCTGGGCATCCCTGGAGGCATCAAATCTTCATCCTCTCTCCAACTTGTAGAGGTTGCTACATCACCTGCAGTGTCAATAGCAACTCCAGTTCTCTAATTTCTATCCAAAAAATTTCCTACTCACTTAAATATCTTAAATAGTGAGTAGGAACACTCCACCCAACTAGGTCTTGTTGAAGCCAGGCACCCAACACTGAGCTGCAGAGCTGCCTACATGGCACCCAACTGGCTTTGTCAGATCACTAGTCTGGAGCTGAAGCTGGAGCAAAGATATTTTTTTTTTTTTAAGCATCAAAGAATCAAAGATGCTAAGAGCCAAAGACTTAGTTAAACCAACCTTTCTGGTGAGAGCTAAGATGCAATTAAGGCACCTGGTTTACCCACCTAACAGAGGGCAAGCTACAGAACAAGAAAAGGAGGAATTCAGATGAAAAGGAAACAGGGCAAGAGCAAGTCAGGAAGAATGATATCTGGGGTACTTCTGTGGCAGCTATCACAAATCACAGCAGAATTTTCTGGTAGTAAGTGAAGTATTAGCAATTGCAATGTCTTTAAAAATCCAGAGAGACCTGCACACCTCTTTGAAGTTGTTAAAAAAAATGTGAGAAGCAAGGAATGATTTATCCTTTATCTTTGAAAATATGTTCCAACATGCCTTATCCCCTCATGCCCCTGAAAATTTTGTAAAAGCTAATGAGTGGGCACAATTTTCATCTCCCATTTTCTGGCACAACTGCATCTTAATATAATACTTGTATATTTGCCAATTTTGATCTGTAAATCCAATTAGCATGATGTCTTCTAATAGAAAAGTACAATGATTCACAGAATGCCAAGGCTTCACAATGAGAAATCATGAAAAGTAACATAGTACTAATACAAAAGAGTAAAACCATAATACCACTCTCCTTGCTATTAGGACCAAATTACAGATCACAGCCAATTCCTATGACTGACATGGAATCTCATAAGAAAGAATTTTTTTCTTACTGCTCTTAATAATTATGTCTTATTACTAAATATTCTTTTTTAAAATTTATTTTATTAGTTCTTCTTAGTTAACATAATAGTAGAATCCATTTTGATACAACTGCACAAGAATAGGATATATCTTATTCTAATTAGAACCCCGTTCTTGTGGGTGGGCATGATGGTGGGGATCATTTAGGTAAATTCCTATGTGTAAATAGGAAAGTTATGTTAGATTTATTTTGTCTTTTCCATTCCTATCCCTCCTCCCTTCCTTTGCCTATTCTACTCAATGTCTCTTCTTCCCCTCCCCTCCTTTATTATGGGTTAGATTCCACGTATCAGTGAAACCATCTGACCTTTGGTTTTTGGGACTGGTTTATTTCACTTAGCATGATGTTTTCCAGATCCATCCATTTACTGGCAGATGTCATAATGACATTCTTCTTTGTAGCTAAATAATATTCCACTGGGTGTATACACACACACACACACACACACACACACACACACACCACAATTTCTTTATCTATTCATCTGACTGTTGATGGGCATCTCGATTTTTTCATATCAAATTTTACTGTTCAAATTTCTATGGTGCTTTCAGTCTTTGACAGGACTGTTATGATTACCTATAACCTTTGATTACTGATTTGCAATATTTAATTAGTGAACAAATTTTTGACATTTCTCATAATGAGGAAGAATCCAAGGCAGTTTTCTCCTACAAAGCAAGGGCAGCAGCCTTACTGTTTTACAGCAGAAACTCGAGTCTTAGGGAAATGTAGGTGCCTCTTCTAGCAACTGGAACACAGTAAGAATCGATGAGAATGGGAGGTTGGCAAGGCTAGGGAAATAATAGGAGTTATCTAAGATGTCTTCTACTGCCAGTGTAGATAGGGGTGAGTCAAGGAGATTTTGTGCAATGAATAAGACTGGGACAGGGAGCTGGGGATTCAAAGTTGGGGTGATTTGGGTGTGAGAAAGTTGTAAAGAAAAAATATAGAGTGATGTTGCCCAGTGAGGTGTCCAACTCAGTCCAACATGCAAAAGCCCAAGGTGAGAAATCACTCAGGCTCCATTACCATATTCCGTCTATGCTGGAACACTGGCAGCAAGCAACACTGGCATCTATTCCAGAACACTGACAAGCTGAGCATTTAATGAGAACTATGCTTACCTTTCAGCCCTCATAGATATATGCAAATATATTTCTTACTTTCAGAGTTCAGATTCAAGAAAGGTTGAATTTGTAAACAATTTTGCATCTGAAGCTCTCACTAAATCTCTGAGTGCAAAGACTCTATTTAAGTAATCAGCACATTTGTGGAGAGGAGTCACAAATCAGTTACACTAGATGGGGCTGTGAATAGGAACAGAGCCTGCAACACAATCAGTAAGCTCTATTCTAGAAGAAGCAAACCTGATTCCCCTGGACTTTCTGTCCAGGTGCCTCTAACCCAGCTTGCTGTCTCTTCTGATCAGGGAAGTAGAGGAGTGTGAGAGGCCACTGAGAGAATCCATAGTGGAGGATCAGACATGGCAGGCTAAATGTGTTACAGCAACACAGATCAATAGAGTAAAAAATGCCCACCTGAGTTAGAGTGCATTGTGTCAACCTCCAGGAAATCAACCTCCTGACACCCAATCAAAAGTCAAAGCCATGATCACATCAAATCCCTCTCAATGAAGAGAATGGCAACAGAACCAAGGCACAGGTGTCCATGTGTGTGCTTGCATGTCCACACACTGGAACATCTGCATGTCCCAGGCCCCATCCAGAAATTAGTTTTCTTTTCTCTCAATTTTACCACTATGTATTTTTTAGTCATTAACTGCTGTTGATTCTACATGCAAAATGCCTATTGCTGCATCAGTTTCTTTCCCTTCATCACTATGCTCTTGTGCAAATTCAGACTTGCTGTTAGATGTTTATCACACACATCCATCAATGTGTGATAGTTCAGGAGGGTGGAGCATGCTCCAAATTGGCGGGAGTTGGAGGGAGACCCTCAAGATACAGGTAACCTCTCATCTTGTATCTTATTTCTCTTCTTTAAACCCTTTCTTAAAGTGGTTTCACCATGAAGAACTGAACTCTGCATTCAACATATGTCTGCAAATACCTGTATATTCCTTTATGAGAATATCCTCATATTCCACTTTTCTACTGCCTTGTCTGTATTCTGCCTTGATTGTATTCTGTATTTGTCTTGAAGGCAAAGATAGCAGTAACTTATCTCGTTACCTCTAGCTCCATGTTCTATATCTAGTGAGAAGCTTTGTATCTTTATAAATATTGGCTGAATTAGTAAGTGAAGGTCTAAATCAATAAACTCTGATTAAAGTAGCAAAGAATAGTTATGAGTTAATAGGCCAATTTTATTCTTAAATAAATTAGAAAATTATCTTTTTTCTGCAAATTGATCAATAAGAATGAATCATGTCATCAAATAAGTGTTCTATTGCTCCTTGATATTTACCCAGAGGAGTTAAAAACTTATGTCCCCACAAATGCCTTCACACAGATGTTGATAGGAGTTTTATTTATTATTGCTAAAACATGCAAACCAACAAGACATTCTTCAGCAGGTAAATGGTAAACTGTGGTGCATCCGGACAAAGGAATGTTATTTAGTGCTAAAAAGAAGTGGCATAGCAAGCTATGAAATGACATGGAGGAAACAAGTCCATACTCTTAAGTGAAAGAAACCAGTCTGAAAAGGCTACTTTATGATTCCAACTATATGACATTCTGGAAAACATAAAATGATGGAAATAGTAAAAAGATCAGTGGTTGCTAAGAGTTATGGGAGAGATATGGAGGGGTAAATAAACAAAGCACAGGTGATGTTTTAAGGCATTGGAACTACTCTGAATGATACTATAATATCAGAGATGTGTCATTCTAAATTTCTCCAAACCCATAAAATGTACTCAACTAATTGTGAAGCTTAAGTAAATTTAAGAAAAAAAGAAACAAATCAAAAGTACTCTCCTAAAAATAATGATGATAATAATAATACAAACATTAACATTTGTTGATCATGTATTATATTCAGAAGCTGTATTATGTGCTTTAAACAAATTGTGAAGTAAAGCATCCTCATTCCTGTTTTGCAGATAAGAAAACTGAGCCTTAGAAAGGATAAGGATAGAATATATCTTACAGCCTAGGTGTGTGACATGCTATGCTATCTAGGTTTGTGTAAATACATTATTTTGTCCCCACTAAAATCACCTAATGATAAATTTCCCAGAATATATCCCTGTGGTTAAGTGATGCATGTCTATAATGCCTTATCTCTTACATTGTCAAGTTTGTCCAAGTATTGTTATTCCTATTTTACATCCAAGAAAAAGGGAACACAGAAGTGTCCTGTGACCAAAATTATTGTTGGTTGTTTGGGCTCTTTGAAAGAAGGCCAGACCCACCAGAGATTATACCTAGCCTGTCAAACCCTTACCCAATCTCTCTGCCAGAGAAGCAATCTAGAGAATCACAGCAGAATCAGAATTTCAATTGAGATCTTTAGATTCCAGGTCCAAAAATTGTGGAAAAGCAAGCTCCATTGTAGTCACAGGTAGTGTGGGAGTACTCAAGCCTAAAATGAAAATGAAAACATAAGGGAAAGGAGCAAGAGGAGAAAAGTCAGCCTCACAAATGACTGGATAAATGTCTCTAAAAAATAATCTAGGAAATACTGGAATCTTGTATAGCAGAGATGCAATGTCTTTTTAGCAAGTGGGAAGCTCAGAGACAGGATTCACTCTGACCAAGATGCTCAGGAAAGGCCCCAACATCCTGCAGGTCTATAAATTCATTGTGAAAGTCACCGTCCATCTGGCAGTTAATGGAGAGAAAGGACTGTGGATCTAACCAGTGTCCCCTGCACAGACCACTTGCTTATTTGTAAACAATCTCCTCCCTTTCATCTGTAAAGAATAAAACACTTGCAGTTCAAGGGATAAGACAGTAGTTTCACTCTTCAGTTTTGATTCAGGAAGTTCCCTGATGATTCTTGATGTATCTGCATGTAGGAAAGACTGGGGGCAGATAAGGAAAGATGAGGGCAATGAAGGTCCCTTCCTGGGCTGGCCAGTTATTAGGTAGTAAAAAGCTAAGAATAACATCCATACCCCCTGGCAGTTTACAATGAATCTTCAAAGCAGGTATAGAAGCAATCTCTCAACAACTGTGTGAAGTGGGTGCTCCAGCTCCCCTCTCCTTGATGTGGAATCTGAGGCACAGAGATTGTGAACTTTGCTCACAGGACAAAGCCACAACCAGGTAGAGCCTGAGCCTTCTGCTCTACATGCTGGCCAGTCCTCACCCATGTGCCATGAGTTCTCCACATGAACATCTTTTCCTAGCAAGCCTCACAACATCTAACACCTACACAGTCTAGTCTAGTCCTCATAATGACATTGATGAATAGGTTCACACTATTCTATCCTCAAAATGAAAAACCAGACTTGAAAGGAGCAGGGAGGGTCCCACTCTGCCAGGCAATGGAGAAACCATATCTTCCTTCTGCCCTGAGGCTCCTTCTATGCAGATTACCTCATCCCAGGTCTTGGACTAGGATGTGGTTATTCTCAGGAGCACCAATGGCCTATCTATTTCTAACTAGATTATGCCTCCTTTGTCTGGTGCTCCAAATGAACTAATTTATTGAATTGGGTTAGAAATAAGACATTAGTGAACACTACTACTATGTGTGATTTATGTTTCATTTTAATAATGTGACTACATCCTCACTGATCAGGGCCCTGAGGGAATGGACTGAAGAATAAGCCTGGAATGTTTTAAAAAGTGGAAAGAAAAATGTTCCAGAACAGTGAGTCTGGCCAGAGGGCACATTGAGGCAGGCCTGGGTGGTCTGGATACATAGGGACTAGGGTAAAGGAGATACTGAATGCAAAATGAGACACACTGGCCAGCTGTCTTCATTGCCCCTGGGTGGTCCTGTCAACTTCAAATCAGGTGGTCAGATAATGGCTTGATCACCTTCCAATCCAGGTGACCAACTAGTGTTTAGCACATAAGAGCTGCTGGGAAAGGGATTGCTGGTCAATGGATGAGTGGGTAAGAGTCAGCCATCAGAATTTCATTCTTACCAAAGAATTTCAGGAACAGAATTCTGGCTTCTAGAGTAGATGAGATAAGGCAAAGGTAAAATGGGCAGTTAGCAGGACCCTGACTCAGTTACTAGGAAGTTTACCCAAATGACCATGCAAGAAAGTCTGATGTTAGGAATGAGGCAGAAATCAGGGACAAATGCTGGAAGTCAATTTGAGGCAATATGAACAGTAAGGACCCAATGTGGGAGACTAAAGCTAGGGTAAGCTCTCTGGGGACAGAGGGGGAGGCCCACAGAGGGCCCAGATGGATGACAATGTGAGGCCTCACCTTTATGCAGGTGGGTGGTGAGGGACAGGGTAGAAAGGGAACTCTTGGGATGTGTTTTCCTCATGGCAGTGGACCCAAAGGCACGTGTCAGATGGGAAGGCACTTCTGAGGAGTGCACACATGTTCACCTTGAACACAGCAGTCCAAGCCTTTGCTGTGTGAGCATCTCCCATATTTGCAGCCCCCTCCTATGACATCCATTTAATTATTTCTCTTCCTTTTTTTTTTACTGCCTCTGGAAGGAAAGGGATTAGCAGTTCTATCTTATTCCTGGAAGAAGTAGGAGGGAAGCAAAGGGGGGAAATACCTAAAATATCAATGAGTGGGGTTTGACCTAAAATTAGAAAAAAAATTTCAGAAAACAAGGATGAGGTGACAATGCAGAAGGTGGCCTGAGGAGCTAGAAGAGCCATCCTCTGAACACAAGGCTGCATCTTCACAGGAGCAGACAGTCCCGGAGGACCTAGACAAGCCACAGACTGAATTCTGTTGAAAACCAGAGCTGACATTTGCTCAGTGCTTACTAGGTGCTATGGTTTGAATGTTTGCATCCTTCTCCCAGAACTATATATTGAAATCTTAACCCCAAGAAGACAATTTTGGGAATAGGGGCCTTGGAAAATCCCTTCATAAGTCATATTATTGTCCTCATAAAAGAGGCCCAGAGAAACCCTTCATTCTCTCCAATAAGAGAGGACACCATGACAAAATGTCATCAGGAAATAGCCCTCATCAGATGCTGCATCTCCTGGAATCCTGATCTTGGATCTCCCAGCCTCTGAAAGGTAAGAAATGATCTTCTGTTATTTATAAGCCATCTAGCCTAAGGTATTTTGTTATAGCAACCTGAAGAAACCAAGACACTAGGTAATGGCACCAAATACAGTCATTATACAGACCACCATATACAGGCACCAGCTCAATATGTTAAAGACATGACTTCAAGAGATTGAGAAACTCATTCAGAATCAGGTGGGATCCTTGGGGACAATGTAACTGAGGCACTTAAGGCGTTTAAGCAGATCAAGAAACTGATAGGCATTGGAGAACAGGACCTCAGAGGACACTGAGATTCCTGGAGATGTTTTATGGGTCTTCAATTCCATTTGGCTCTTGGACAACTCATTGATACACCTAACAAGATGCACACATACTAAAAACAGAAAAACTTGGTGAAAGGATGGCAGAAGACCCTCATTTTCATGACATTTCATTTTTATAATGGTAAGAACAGTTAACATGAGATATCCTCAACAGATTTTAAGTGTACAAAACAGTACACTTAAATAAAAAACAGTACAAAGCAGTACTATTAATGGTCAACGTCTAGAAGTTTTTCATCTTTTATAACTGAAACTTTATTACTGTTGAGCAGCAAACACACCCCCATTTTTCCCTCCCACCAGAGCCTGGCAACCACCATTATACTGTATTTCACCACCAAATTGTTGCATAATTTGTGCCATTTTTTTTGTAAAAAAGTGGGAGTATGAACATTATGTAAAGGATTTAAAAAATAATTGTGCCAGTATTAAATATCATTTGTTACTAAACTGTCTTTGGTGCAAGATTAGTATGCACAGAATACTCTTGAATATATGTTAAAATTGGGTAGTACAAATTGATACTCATCATTTCTTTGTGATAGTTTAGCACATGTCTTTCTAGTCTAGGAACAAAAAGATTAACACATTAGTTGTTATTGATTTGTGTATTATTATCAAAATATTACACCTGAAGAAAATCTACTACAGCGTTTTTAAGTATGACCTTACAAAATTTAAACCTTTAGTCTGAGCATTCTGCACCCTGTCGTTTGTTTCCTTATCTGAAGCTCTGTTTTCAGCACCACCTATATAAGATGTGTTTATCATTAGTACTGCAATGCTCTAAACAAATCATGCAAGCTGACATCTGGAAATGCACAGTGCCCTGAGAAGTCTAGGCTTCCTTACTCACAGTGCCTGAGAAGACAAATGTGCATCCATATGCCACTGGTGAATACACTGCTGCTCTGTTTCCTTTTTCAGTGGTGGAAAACGGAACTATATCATGCTGTGAGTATGAAGTGAAAGGTTATAAACTAATATTGGGGCTGAAAAAACAGGGTACAACAATTATATGGTAGAGACAATTATGCAGTAAAATACAGTATTCTGTTTCTGTGAATTTGACTACTTTAGGTATGTCATAGATGAGATGATACAGTATGGATCATGCTATGCCTGGCTTATTTCACTTAACATAATGTCCTCAAGGCTCATCTATATTATTACAAAAAAAAGGATTTCTTTCTTTTGTAACAACAAATATATATATATACATATACATATATATGTAATATCATTTATTATATTTGCTTTTTCCATTCTTCCAATATTTTATGTTTAAGGTGTTTTCATATATTGATTTACTGTGAATAATTCTTCAATGAGTATGTGAATGCAGATATCTCTTCAAGATCCTGATTTCAATTTTAATTCCCATAAGTGGAATTAGGAGATCAAATGATAGTTCTGTTTTTAATTTTTTGAGGCAAATTCACACTGTTTTCCACAATGACTGCACCATTTTACATTCCTACCAATAGCATACAAGGTTTCCTATTTCTTCATAGCCTTGCTGACATTTGTCTTTTCTAAGGGCTTTTTCTTGGATTCTTTTTTAACTCAGATATTCTTTTATTGTTAGAAAGTCTTTTTATTTTTTGTTTTTATTTTTAAATTTTATTTGATCTTATTAGTTGAACATGACAGTACATTTTGATAGATCATACATAAATGGAGGGTATTCTCTCATTTTTATGATTGTACATATTACAGAACCACATCAGTCATGCAGCAATACATGTACATGAGGAAATAATGTCTGTTTCACTCTGCTATCATTCCTTCCTCAATACCCCTACCCCTCCCTTAACTCCCCTCCACCTAATATAAAGTAACTCTATTCTTTCCTACCTGCCCCTCCCTTATTGTGAATTAGCTTCTGCATAACACAGAAAACATTCAACCTTTGGTTTTGGGGATTTGGCTAATTTCACTTAGCATGATATTCTCTAACTCCATCCATTTCATCAAATGCCATAATTTCATTCTTCTCTAAAGCCGAGTAATATTCCATACACATGACATTTTTTTTATCCATTCATCTGTTGAAGGGCATCTAGGTTGGTTCCACAGTTTAGCTATTGTGAATTAAGCTCTATAAACATTAATGTGTCTGTGTCACTGTACTGTGTTGATTTTAAGTCCTCTTAATATAAACCAAGGAGTAAGATAACTGAGTCAAATGGTGGTTCCATTCCAAGTTTTCTGAGGACTCTCCACACTGCTTTCCATAATGGTTGCTCCAATTTGCTTTCCCACCAGCAGTATGTGAGTGTACCTTTTTCCCCACATCCTTGCCAGCATTTACTGTTGCTCTTATTCTTGATAATTGCCATTCTGATTGAAATGAAATGAAATCTTAAACTCATATTGATTTGCATTTCTGTAATTGCTAGAGATGTTGAATATTTTTTCATACATTTGTTGATTGATTGTTTATCTTCTGTGAAATGTCTGTCCAGTTCTTAACCCATTTGTTGGTTGGGTTCTTTGCTTTTTGGTGTTAAGTTTTCATTCTTTATATATTCTAGAGATTAATGCTTTATCTGAGGCCCATGTGGTAAATATTTTCTCCCAATCTGTAGGTTTTCTTCACATTATTAATTGTTTATTTTATTGAAAAGAACCTTTTTAGTTTGAGTCCATCCCATTTATTGGTTCTTGATTGAACTTCTTGCGCATTAGGGGTCTTGTTAAGGAAGTCAAATCCTAGGTTAACATGGTGAAGATTTGGGTCTACTTTATTCTAGTAGGCCCAAAATGCTTCCTGCTTCCTCTAGTAGCAGAATCTCTTTCAGTGTCTAAGTCGTTGATTCACTGTGAGTTGAGTTTTGTGCAGGGTGAGAGATAAAGGTTAATTTCATTTTGCTACATGTGGCTTTCCATTTTTCCCACCGCCATTTATTGAATAAGCTATCTTTTCTCCAGTGAATATTTTTAGCACCTCTGTGTATTATGAGATACCTGTATTTATGTGGGTTTGTCTTTGTGTCTTCTGTTCTATACCATTGGTCCACAAGCCTGTTTTGGTGCCAATACCATGCTGTTTTTAGCACCATAGCTCCATAGTATAGTTTGAGGTCTGGTACTGTGATGCTTCCTGCTTCACTTTTCTTGCTAAGTATTGCTTTGGCTTTTCTGGGTCTCTCATTTTTCCAAATTAATTTCACATTTGCTTTTTCTAATTCTATGAAGAATGTTATTGGGATTTTAATAGGAATTGCATTAAATCTCTGTAACACTTTTGCTAGTATGGTCATTTTTACAAAAATAATTCTGCCTATCCAGGAGCATGGGAGGTCTTTCCATCTTCTAAGGTCTTCTTCAATTTCTTCTTTTAGTGTTCTGTAGTTTTCATTGTGGAGGACTTTCACCTCCTTTGTTAGATTGATTTCCAAGTATCTTTTTGAGGTGATTGTGAATAGGGTAGTGTTCTTTCTTTCTCTTTCAGTGGATTCATTACTGATGTATGGGATGGTGTTTTATTTATGGGTATTGATTTTGTATCCTGTTACCTTACTGAATTCATTTATTTTTTCTACAAGTATTTTAGTGGAATTTTTGGGTTTTCCAAATATAGAATCATATCATTGGCAAATAGTGATACTGTGAGTTCTTCCTTACCTATTTGTATACCTTGCTCTGGCTAGAGTTTCAAGGACAATGTTGAATAACAGTGGTTAAAGAGGGCATCCTTATCTTGTTCCAGTTTTTAGAGGGAATGCTTTCAAATTTTCTCTATTTAAAATGATGTTGTCCTTGACTTTTATGATGCTGAAGTATGTTCCTACTATTTCACTTTTTCTAGTGTTTTGAACATGAAGGGGTGCTGGATTTTGTCAGATGCTTTTTCTGTATCTATCGTAATGATCATATGATTCTTGTTTTCAAGTCTATTGATACGATGAATTACATTTATTGATTTTCAAATGGTGAAACAACCCTGTGCCCTGGAGTGAACCCCACTTGATTGTGATGCATTATCTTTTTAATATGTTTTTCTATGTGAGTTGCCAGAATTTTATTAAGAATTTTTGTATCTATGTTTGTCAGGGATATTGGTCCGAAGTTGTCTTTCCTGGAGGTGTCTTTATCTGGTTTTCGTATCAGGGAGATTTTAGTCTCATAGAATGAATTTGGAGGGTTCCCTCCTTTTCTATTTCATGGAATAATTTGAGGAGTATTGATATTAATCCTTCTTTGAAGGTATTGTAGAACTCAGCTGAGAATCCATTTGGTTCTGGGTTATTCTTAATTGGTAGGCTTTTAACGGCATTTTCTATTTCATTACTTGAAATTGTTCTGTTTAAATCATGTATGATGTCCTGATTCAGTTTAGATAGGTCATAGTCTCTAGAAATTCATCAATGTCTTCAATATTTTTTTATTATAGTATAAATTTTCATAATAATTTCTAATTATCTCCTTTATTTCATTGTGTCCATTGTGATATTTCCATATTTTAGTACTTTGGGTTTTCTCTCTTTTTCTCTTTGTTAGTGTGATTAAAGTTTTATCAATTTTATTTATTTCTTCAGGAACCAACTTTTTGTTTTGTCAGTTTTTCAATTGTTTCTTTTGTTTTAGTTTCATTGACTTCAGCTCTGATTTTAATTATTTCCTGCATTCTACTGTTTTTGGTGTTTATTTGTCCTTTTTTGAGGGCTTTTGATGTAATATACAGCATTTGTTTGTTGACTTTTTATTCCTTTAATAAATGAGTTCAATGCAATGAACTCTCCTCTTTGTACTGCCTTGATAGTGCCCCAGAGGTTTTTGTATATGGTATCAGTGGTCTCATTTACCTCTATGTATTTGTTTGTTTCCTCCTTGATTTCTTCTATTATCCAGTCATCATTCAATAATGTATTATTTAGTCTTGATTTGTTAGAGTGGGTTCTATTATTCATTTTATCATTGGTTTCCAATTTCAGTCCATTATGTTCTGATAAACTGCAGAGTATTATCTCCATTTTTTTTCTTTTTTTTTTTTTGTATTTATGAGGAGTTTCTTTTTGGCCTAAGAAATGGTCTATTTTAGAGAAGCATCCATGTCCTGTATTTGCTCATCGATGGATGAAATATTCTATATATGTGTTGTCTTAATTATTGATTGTATCATTTAGTTCTATAGTTTCTTCATTTAGTTTTTGTTTAGAAGATCTGTCCAGTAGTGAGAGAGTGTTCTAAAGTCACCCAGTATTACTGTGTTATCTTCTATTTGATTATTGAAATTGAGAAGGGTTTGTTTTATGAACATATATGCCCATTGTTTGGAGCATAAATATTTACAATCATTATGTCTTGCCAGTGTATAATTTCTGTCAGAATGAAATGATTTTTTTCTCTCTTCTGATTAACTCTGGCTTGAAGTCCACTTTATATGGTATGAGGATGGAAAACTCTGCTTGTTTACACAATCCATATGGTTGATATGTTTTTTCCCATCTTTTCACCTTCAGTCTGTGGATGAAATTGCCTATGAGGTGAGTCTCTTGGAGACAGCATATTTGGGGTCTTGTTTTTTTTAATCTGATATGCAAGGTTATGTCTTTTGATTGATGAGTTTAGGATATTAATGTCCAAGGTTATTTCTTAGATATGACTTGTTTTCCTGGTCATTTCAGTTTATTTCTGGCTTTTAATTTTAGTTTCTCCTTTGACCGTTCCTTTAGTGTAGTTATTCCCTTTGCTGGTTTTCATGTTTTTTTTTTTTTTTTCACTTCATCCTCATGAAATATTTTGCTGAGAATGTTGTGTAGTGCAGGCTTTCTAATTGTGAATTCTTTTAACTTTTGTTTATCATGGAAGATTTGTATTTCATTTTCAAGTTTGAAACTTAATTTTGCTGGTATAAAAGTCTTGCTTGGCATCCATTTTCTTTCAGAGCTTGAAATATGTTGTTCCATAGCCTCCTAGCTTTGAGCATCTGTGTTGAGAAATCAATTGAGATCCGAATTTGTTTTCCCCTATATGTAATTTGCTTTTTTTCCTCTCACAACCTTTAAGATTTTATTCTTATTCTTTATTTTAGTCATTTTCATTATAATGTACCTAGGTATGGGTCTGCTGTAGTTTTGTACATTTGGGGTCCTGTAAGCCTCCTGTATTTGTTTTGCCATTCCATTCTTTAGTTTTGGGAAATTTTCTGATATTATGTCATTGATATGATTGTGCGTTCCTTTGGTTTGTATCTCTGCTCCTTCTATCCTGATAACTTTTAAATTGGTCTTTTCATGTTATCCCATAATTCTCGGAATTTCTGTTCATGGATTCTTACCATTTTCTCTGCATGATCAACTTTATTTTCAATGTTAAATATTTTGTCTTCATTGTCTGAGGTTCTGTTTTCCAAATGCTCTAGTCTGGTGGTGATGCTCTCGATTGAATTTTTAGTTTGATTTATAGATTCCTTCATTTTGAGGATTTCTGCTTTTCTTCACAATCTCTCTTTATTGAAGTGATCTTTCATTTCCTGTATTTTCTCTTTGATTTCACTCTTTATACCATTTTTTACTTCACAGATCAGATTATGCACATTCTAAACCACTTCGTGGACATTTCTTCTATTGTGTTATCAGTGGCTTCTCTTATTGGGGCATCTTGGTTTATTTGTGACATTTCATTCCCTTATTTTTTCATGTCACTGTGTTTTCCCATCTAGTTGTATGGATCTAAGGCAACATAGATTCTACCCTGTAGATCTATTTTGTCCCTGAAGATTTCCAGTATTCTGTCTTTAAGAGGGAGACTAATATCAATAGCACCCAGTATAAATAATATACAGCCTCAAAACTAATAGCTCCCAGCAAGGCATCTACTGTCCTTTCACTATAAACAGCAATGATGAGTTCAATCACTGTCTACACACACACACACACAAAAGAAAAAAAAAAAGAACAGAAAATTTGTCAAACAGATTTACAATCTCAAATACCGGACAAAGAGAGATCAAAAACAGTGCAGGACATAGTGTTCATGAGGGAAAAAGAGAGAAGCCAGAAGCAAAAATCCACAGGAAGAGTGGAAGAAGAACCATCAGAAATTTACTGTTAGGTTGACAAAAGGTAGAAAGGGTATCTAGGAAGACAGGCAAGTCAGAGGAAGAATACATATGAAGAGAGGAAAAATAATTAAAAATATAAGAATAAACAGCAGAACTGCATACATCCTGTATTCAACAAACTGATGCACAAGAAACACCCTCCTCTAAATATGGTGGAGAGAGATGCCAGAGAAGAAAAAGATAAAAATAAAATAAATCTCAGTGGAAAATTGAACAACTGTTTCTGATAGCATCCAAAAGCTTCTCAGCCCGGTCTCTGACTTCCCACAAGATGCCTGGACCAGACAGGCCCTGGCAGACCCAGTCACTATCTCACCAATCTGGGCCTCATTTGTCCTGGGTTTGGCCATGTTGCAATCTCAAGATCTCAATGCCACTGGAATTTGGAGAGAGACCACCAGGAATTAGCAAACCTGAGAGACAGTGACTAGATGCAACCTGCAGTACCAGGGTGAATAGCCCAGTTGCAGCCAAACCTGTAGGCACCCTGACACTGAACCTCCACGTTCACCAGTGTCCCTAGACAGGGGCAGCTGAGCCCCAAGATGGCAGTGGCAGCAAACTCACAGGCCTCCCAAACAAACCACAGGCTCTGACCAGCATCTCAAAATGGATGTGGCCACATGCAACCATACCTGGAGTGTCCCTGGCAGCAGACCTCTGGGCTGTGGTGGATGTATCAGGAGTCAGTGACAGCCGGCAGGGGTCAGCAGCATCTGCAGATGTCGGTGGCATTGGGGACTCAAGCAACAATGGTGGTGACTGCGGCTGTGGCCAGCATCCAGAGAGAAGACCTCCACGGAACCTCCAGGGAGCAGCAGTGGCTTTGGTGGCAGTGGCTTGGGTGGCAGCAGCAGTGTAGATGGCAGCCAAGTGTCCGAGGCAGCGTCGAGGGCAGCGGACCTCCAGACAAAGGCGAGTGGGATAGCATCAACAGCAGTAGCAGCGCCTCGCTAAGTCCTCTGGGCACCTGCGACAGCAGCATCAGGGGCAGCTGTGCCCCAAGAGAAAACCTCTGGGTGATGGCAGCGGTGTCCATGACAGCGGCTGCAGGGCATGGGAGCAGCGTGTGTGGCAGCAGCATTCAGAGAATACACCTCCAGGCATCTGCAGCAGCGGCCTCAGAGGCAGCTGTGCCCCACCCCCCAGAGAAGCTCTTTTTCTTTGTTTTGTATTTTGCTTTGATAATAGCCATCCTAGAAGGTATAAGGTGATGGGTATCTCACTGTGTTTTTGATTTACATCTATTCACGATTAATGATTAAAGATGCTGAGCATCTTTTCATATACCTGTTGGTCATATGTATGACTTCTTTGGAAAAATGTCTATTTAAGTCCTTTGCTCATTTTTTAATTCATTTATTTGTAGGAGGTTAATGTAAGATTTTAGAATCAAAACTAGAGAATGACTTGTTCAGGGTCACACATCTTTGTGGGGTGGAACAGGAGAAACCCTGGGCATATTGCCACTTATGCCACGCCAACTGTGGACTCTACCTATTTGCCAGGCCCAGATAGCCTGCCAGCCTTTTGTGATTGAAAAGAAAAAAGAAAATTGTTTTCAAAGACCTCCTCATGTTCAGCAGCAGAGATGCAGGAGGCCACTACTATAAAATGAAGCAAAATAAAATAAACATGCTGGAGGGCAGAGATATTTCACTAAAAACATATTTACCTTCTAACACCTCCTGCAGTCCAAATGCCGCTAACACTTCGCTGATCAGCTGTGAGCCAGCAGCACACAGAATCAGTTGCAAGTTCATTCTTAGCTGTCACTTTCCCATGAGGGCCCAGAGCTGCTGGAAAGTTATCATGTAAAGGAACACAAACAGGCCCTAATGGCAGGAAGAGTCTTCCAGGTTGACCACCTCCCCTGGTTGATCCAGGGCTATCCTGATTTTAGCATCCTGAGAACTCCTGCCTTCAGGAAAGGATGTTGAAGTTTGGGGGAATGTTCAAAACTGATTCGAATGGCTTCAAAAAATCGGGGCTGGGAGCAAGACTCTTTTTAGTACCAAATGAATGTAGCCCAAATTTATTGTACTTCATAGTCACTATTGCTGTTTTCCGGTTGATGTGGGCAACCATGATTCACTCACAGTAATTGAATGAGTTCACTCTCAGTAATGGAGCATCCATAGTTGCCCCATTTGGAGTGAAACAAGGTAAGGGTGCAACCATGTTGTAACGGTGAGCACAGCTATCTCCTGATACTGCTGGTGGATTAATTCATGCTTTCCTAGTGCTAGTTTAATTGTAACAATGTGCATAGTGTGACTATGTTTTCTAGGAGTTCAAATCATGAAAATGGGAACACTTGCAATAGCAACACCAGTATGACTCTAATGTTCCCCCCCAAAATCAAAATGTCTGTATTACTTTAATGATAAATGAACAAACACAACTGGATCAGGAAAGTAAAGTAAATGACCACAATAGAATATATTGAAAAGATGCCGAAAATAATTTAGGATTGAGAATAGTGGATAAAAGGATGGGAAAACATATATAAAGACTGAATCTCTCAAATCCAGGATGAAACAGACAAGTACTTCTAAAACAATTAAGTTTTTCATCACCCCTGCAAAATACTGAAGCTCGGTTATAAAGAATGATGGCTGAATCAACTTGGAAATCATGAACAATATGCTTTATTGTATCATTCCCTTGATTGTTCTAGGAAACTAAGTCAAGTCACATTTCTTCATTCAGAAAGCACATTTAAAATGCCTTATGGGAAGATGAAAAGGAAATTTTGATAACAGAGGTGTTGGACCCATACAGTATATTTCTATCAAGTTTTACAAATGACCATGTTTTCTACAATGTCAAGTGAGCTCATCATTTAAAAAAAAAAATTCCTATAACTCTTAGGTACTTGGAGGAAAAAAGATTTTAATTATCTTGATTTTTATAAAGATAATAATAAAGTGACAGAAAACATGAGAAAAATCATTGCTGTTTTATCAAAATATAAGCTAGACTTTGCACATATATCTGCATATTCAACAAATGATACAAATGTAAATTTTGACAAATTCGATTCAGTCTATATTATTAAAGAAAATGAAAAGAGTAACCTGCTAAATGTCTGGACTCTGCACAATACCACTGTGTTACAGAGTGTTGCAATTTACTTACCTGCTGTGTTGAAGCTTTCACTAATGAAAATTTTTGTCACTTTTTAGCTTCTCATGAACCTGCACAAACACTTAATGAGATTTTGGACTTAATAGAAATGGAAGGTGCTAACTTCCTTAGACATGGGCTCACAAGTCTCTGACATCATTGTCTAAATGTTGTTCTGCCATCAAATAGTGTTTTCAAGAGGGACAAGGATAATGCCCTTGTCTGATTTGGCAATATACTGTGAATGAGAATGAAGAAAAGGATTAGAGTACAAAAACAACAACAACAGCAAAAAAAAAATGTCATGTTCCTTCTCCAAAACTGTTTGGGAACTTTGGAAAAGATCAGAAGGAACTAAGAAAAAAATGAAAAAAAATTGTCAAAGTTGTTTGATGTTTTATATAGGTTTCAGCAAAACTCCAGAAAGTGACAAATGGCTCACCTTTTGGATATGACTGTTTTACATTCAAAATATTATCACATGAAAAGGACAGCTTGATTCATCATAATATTCTCATTTCTTTACCAAAGTTGCAAATTATTTTGAATCAAATTTTGATTGCACAAGTTTCATTCTGTGCTTTAAAATTATTCTTTCTGAAAAAGAGAGATCTAACTGTGATAACTGAGGGGTTTAAAAATGGCCACTTTGGACACATGTTAAAATTAAAATGCCGAGGACCTGACTCACCAGAACATGCATGTGGGTCCAAAGGGGATAAACAATTTTCAGAGCAAGAGACCCATTCTTACTGGTCTAAAGCCTACTGTTGTTGGTAAGCAAAATCTTAACTCTATGCCAGAGCTCTTCATTGAGAGGATGATGGTTTTATATTATCACACTGATGCCTTGATAAGAGTCAAATATCAAAGTGAATTTCACATTTGGCTGTACTCCATTTTGCCACTTCCTTAAAGGGAAAAAAAAAATGTCCTAAAGTTCACTTCAGAAAAATATTGCAAAAAATACCAAAAGAATAAAAATGTCTTACTGTATTAAAATGAAAGATTATTTAAAATGTTACTTTTAAAACATTTAATATACCTATGTTCGGTATTTATAATTATTTATAATTGTTATATTTATAAATAATATAATTTAAAAATTATATTTAATATTGAATTTCTGCTTAAAATCTATCATATTGTATTCATATTTCTTTTTAAAGTTATTGTATCTATTAAATGAAGAGTACATAATAGCCTTTAAAATTCAAATATCAAACAGATTTTAAAACAATGTTAGGGAATAGAAAGAAATATAAAATTATTGTCTTTCTTTTTTACATTTATTTTATTTAATTAGTTCTACTATTGAGTACTTATTGTCAATGTTACTAATCCTATTGTTTTATTGAAATATCAAATTTTATAGAAACATAATCAAATCATACAGATTATTTAATTTCAAATAAACATATATCTTTCATAGTTTTTATATAAAAGGTAATAGAGCATGTATATAAAAATTATAAGACACTGTTATGGGCCATTCTTGTCTGACTTGTCTGTGTCCCTGGTTGCTCTCTAAAATCATCCTGGATGTCCCTCCTCGGGAAGTGGCACTCTGCTTTTCAGAGGAAGGAGGGAGACTGTAACTACAGGCACCAAGCTTCCTGCTGCTGGGCCCAGAGTTCCTGGGGTTGACTTTTCTCCATGCCTCAGTCATGGCTCCTTTCTGGGATCAGGCCAGTACCTAGCATGTGCTCCTGAGCTTTATTTTTCCCACCAACCAAATGGCTGGCTCTAGTTTGAACAGGACCCAGTCTCTGCTCAGAAGTTTATACCAATTCCAATTTTTCACAAGACATGTCTGATATTTTTCTTTCCTCCTGGAATGAATCCACTGAAATCAAACACAATTTTTTTCTGAGTTTCCTGATGCCTGGGTCTGAAGGGCTCCCTCTGCCCTGCATATAGATATAAAGAATCCAGGAACCAAGAAGCAGTCACATCTCCCCCATGCATACCTTTGGGGGAATGGGAATAAACTATGAGCCCTTAGTTACAAAACTCAATGAAGAACATTTCAGTAGCATAGTTGTGAGCATCATTCTCTAAACCCATCTCAAATTTGAGCTCTACCTTATTATCATTAGAAACTTCAGGGGAAGCTTCCCTAGATACTGGGTCACCAACATGGGAAGAGGACATCCATAATTACTGGAGGTTCCAGGTTACTCAGAGCTTCATTAATTAGAGGATAACATCTCAGTTCACTGATTCTCAGGAAATCTCTTAATTTTGATTAAGGGCAAATAGACCATTTGATCTCAACTATCTCCCTAGAACCATTAGCTGTTGAAGAAATTCCTCCCTTCACCTCCTACTCCATGTTCCCTGTCACATGGTTCATCCTTCACTGGAGTCCCCAGGGGAACTACTACTGCAAGGTACCCTTCATCCATCATGTGGTGGTCAGCTCTGGGCAGGCCTTCCAGGCTCACAGACATAGGAAATGAGACCATGAGCAATGAAAGAAGCAGAACATGTCTGTATTTTGTGGCCTTCCCTGAAAGAGGGGCACTGTTTTAGTTCACTTTTTTGCTGCTGTGACTAAATGATCTGCCCAGCACAATTTTAGAGGAGGAAAGGTTTATCTGAGGGCTCATGGTTTCAGAGGTCTTAGTCCATAGAAGGCCAGTTCCATTCCCTAGGGCTTGAGGTGCAGCAGAACCTCATGGTGGAAGAGCATGGCAGAGGGAAGCAGCTCACATCATCAGAAAGCAGAGAGAGAGAGGGAGAGAGAGGGAGGGAGAGGAAGAGGGAGAGGTGGAGGGAGAGAGAGAAAGGGAGAGGGAGAGGGAGAGGGAGAGGGAGAGGGAGAGGGAGAGGGAGAGGATCCACTCTCCAGATAAAAAATATATACCCCATAGCCACACCTCAATTCACACCTCCTCCAGCCACACCCTACCACTTCAGTTAATCCCATCAGGGATTAACTCACTGATTGGGTTAGAACTCTTCTAACCCAATCATCTCTCCTCTGAACCTTCCTGCATTGTCTCACACTGGAGCTTTTGGGGGACGCCTCACATCCAAACCACAGCATGCACCCACAAGAGCACTGACTCTATTCTGACCCCCTTTCCTGTAAGACCTGCTTGATTGTTTCTGCCAAGGAACTGGGAAACCTCAGCTATGGGATCTGCAGCTGAGGAAAGAAACTGGAAAGGTAGCCAGGACTGGGTCTTTCTTAATCAATATGGTTTTATGGATTCAAGGACCTTGAAAGATAAATCCCACCTCTGTCACAGAAGAAACCACATAAAATGTGCTTCTACTGTCAAGAGACTAGAGCAAGGAAAGAAAATAGTAGAAAAGTGTTCAGCTGTTTTTTGATCCACCAAAGTTGACAAATGTCTGATTTCCATGGGGCTTTAGGGCATCCCAGGAGAGAGTGCATTGGGCAATAAGCCATGAAAAATTTGCATATGTAAGGATCCTACTGACTGATGGGCCCCAAGTTCTCGCCATGATGACTGTTCAGCTATGAATCCATTAATTCTGCTCTGATTCTCACTTGAACCCCTTGGTAAGTCTTTCTGGGAGTACCTCGTTAAGTCATCTTCATGCTCCCTTTCAGAACCAGCCCCGATCCCCTCATTAAGAAGTTTATTGAGCCCCTTGATAAGTTTTCTTTAGGACCCCCCCCCCCCAAGGAATGCCTTATATCCTTCCCCAGGAAACTCCCTATGTCATTGCTGCTTTGACCCTAGAACACAAAAGGACCATGAGAGTCTAGGCTGGCCACCACCTGAGATGTTCCTGGTAATTGAAGACTGCATAGTCTTCCATATGCAGTCAAGTGTGCCTGTCCCTGTTTTTGGATGACTATATTTTGAAGGTGATGTTCAATTACTTTTACATCTTGGTTCATGAAGGCTGGAGAGTGGCATATAGAACCAGGAGGGCAGGCTATGCTGGGAAGGTAGGAAGCTGGAGAACCAAAGACTTCCTGAGATCTTTGAACCCCAAAAGGTAAAACTCACAAGTTTTGCCATTGTTTCTTACATGTGTCATTAAGGAATGGAATTTCAGTTGGGTGAAAGTCTACCTAATTCTGGGTTCAATTGAGGGATACTCCACTGGTCAGAATCACGCTTTTAAAAGCTGTTGGCAGCAGAGTGGTTGACGTGGTCCTAGGTTGTGCCAGAATTAGATTTAGAGATTGTCATTGTGCAGCTTTTCAAGTAAGAGGTGAGGCTGGATCCTGTGACGGTGCAGAGGCTGAAGTAGAGAACAATACAGATGCTTTTGACTATATTGGGCCTCAAGACATTAGAAATTTCTTTGAATAAGACAAAAGGATCCCCAAGGAGATCAGGGCTAGAATCATCATGAACTGTTTGTGCCTAACAAAGCTTCAAGAGAATTTATCTCATGTCACAGGGTTTCCCAAGCTTCTAAGTTGGGATCCAGTGATAGCTTTTCAGGTGTTCTTGTCCACCTTCTGTTCTCTAGAAGGACTGGAGTCCTCATCTTTAGTAAAGGACTCTAAGGAATTCAGGACAGTTAGTTCATGGCTTGAACTCTGCTATTTTGGAAACAGCTCCTTTCTCCAACCACATCTGAAAATATACACTTTTTAGGAGTTAGTCTGCAGGTGCTCTTGGACAACAGACCTAAAGATGGAGATGCTGGTTGCACATTCCTGGTTGAAGTATTTACCTAGAGAAAGGGCTAAATAACATGAAAAGAAAAACATTTTTGATGAAAAACACAATGTGAACATGTGGAGAGGAATCTGTGCTTGCTGTATGCCTGTCCCCATGCATTAGAATATTGAGACAGAAGAGTCTAACCAACGTGGGTTTTTGGAGATCAGCTTTCTGGGTCAGTGTCCAGTAGGATAATAATCATGGCAGGTGAATCTGAGTAAGGATGGAGATTGACCGTAGTGGAGGAGGGAATGCTGGAAGTGAAGGTAAAAAGTCATTAAATCATTGGGGTCCATGGGTGAGGACTGAATTTGGGGAACTATTGATAACTCGAGAATATGTATTATCAGATAAGGATATCCTCTTCTTGCTTCTGTGCTGATATCAAAAAGCTAGAAAAGAATGAGAGATTAGACACAGTTGTCTCTGTCCTCCCTCTGGGAAAACTGTAGAAATTCATTATTCATAACTTTTACTGCAAGGTACAAAGCATTGTTTTGAAAGCATGTAGCCCTTTGTCCTTTCCCCATTATTTATATTTAAAATTGATAATTATGCTTTATGTTTTCTTCTTAGAAAAGTCAAATAAATAAAGTCTTTTTGTGATGATCCTCAGTAGCCCTCTGCTTAAGATGGGTGCATGGAGAGATGAATAATAAACTCCCTATACCTGTTATTCTTCCTTACTCCTTAATGACTGCTTGACTCCAACCTTCTAGGTCTCTCAAATCTACTCCACATGTCATTGCTTCCCTGAGGGTTATCTGTTCTTCCACTTACTTCCACAGCCAACACAATGTTTTAAATTCTTCTTCCATATTTATCAGAACAATTTATCTATCCTACTGCCCATTCCAAGCAACACACTTAAAATCATTCTGATTTGGAGAATGGTCAAGATCTGCTCTTCAGCACAATCCTAATCCTTAAAACTCATGTGCAGCAATTTTTTCATTTTTTAGAGATTTTTAAAAAATTATTATTTTTTTATTGTTTTTAGATATATGTGAGAGTAGGGTCTATTTTGACATAAAATAATACATCGAGTGCAACCCATTACAATTTTGATCCCATTCTTGTGGTTGAACATGATGGAAAGTTACACTTGTTGTGTATTCACATATGGGCATAGGAAAAATTATGTCCAATTCATTCTACTGTCTTTCCTATTCTTATCCCCTCTCCTGTTCCTTCATTCTCCTTTGTCTAATCCAATGAACTTCTTTCCTAGTATGGGTTAGCATCCACATATCAGAGAGAACATTTGACTTTTGGGTTTGGGGATCTGGCTCATGTCACTTAGCATGACAGCATCCAGTTCCATTCATTTACCAGCAAATGCCATAATTTCATTCTTTATAACTGAGTAACATTCCATTATGTATATATAAAACATTTTCTTTATCCATTCATGTGTTGAAGGGCACCTAGGTTGGCTCCACAGTTTGGTTATTGTGAATTGAGCTGCTATAAACATTGATGTAGCTACGTCACCATAGTATGCTGATTTTAAGTACTTTGTGTATAAGCCGAGGAGTGGGATAACTGGGTCAAATGGTGGTACCTTTCCAAGTTTTCTAAGGAATTGCCATATTGCTTTCCAGAGTGGTTGCCACAATCTGAAGTCCCACCAGCCACGTATGAGTCAACTTTTCCTCCACATCCTCACTAACATTTATCGTTACTTGTATTCTTAAAAATTGCCATTCTGATTGGAGTGAGGTAGGAACTCACTGTAGTTTTTTGTTTGTTTGTTTGTTTGTTTGTTTGTTTGTTTGTTTTGCTTATTGATTCATTGAGCACAAATGGAGTACAGCTATTGTTTCTCTGGTTGTACACAAAGTAGAGTCACACCATCTGTGCATTCATACATGTACACAGGGCAATGATGTCTGTCACACATTCTGTTATTATTCTTACCCCCCACACTGACCCCACCTTTCCCATCCCTCTATGCTATCTATCCTTCCTCCATTCTTGCCACCATTCTCCGCCCGCCCCCCGCATTATGCATCATCATTCATTTATCAGAGAGATCATTCGGCCTTTGCATTTTGGGGATTGGCTGATCTCACTTAACAAAACAGTCTCCAACATCATCCATTTACCTACAAATGCCATAATTTTATTCTTCTTTATGGCTGAATAATATTCCATTGTGTATATATACCACAGTTTCTTTATCCATTCATCTATTGAAGGGCATCTAGGATGGTTCCACAATCTAGCTATTGTGAATTGAGCAACTATGAACATTGATGTGGCTGCATCAATGAAGTAATCTGATTTTAAGTCCTTTGGGTATAGGCCAAGGAATGGGATAGCTGGGTCAAATGGTGGATCCATTCCAAGTTTTCTAAGGAATCTCCACACTGCTGTCCAGAGTGGCTGCACCAACTTGCACTCCCACCAGCAATGTATGAGTGTACCCTTTACCCCACATCCTCACCAACACCTGTTGTTGCCTGTGTTCTTAATAAAAGACATTCTAATTGGGGTAAGATGAAATCTTAAGGTGGTTTTGATTTGCATTTCTCTTATAACGAGTGATGTTGAACATTTTTTCATAAATCT
>JAJEJO010002669.1:175358-185510 GCA_020662805.1 Glaucomys volans
CCTCCAGATTCAGTTTGGGTGGGTCATATGCCTCTAGGAACCTGTTGATGTCTTCCAGGTTTTCTATTTTGTTGGAGTACAAATTTTCAAAATAGCTTCTTATTATGTTTTGTATTTCAATTGTGTCTGTTGTAATATTTCCATTTCCATCACGAATCTTAGTAATTTGGAGTTTCTCTCTCCTTCTCTTCGTTAGTGTGGCTAAGGGTTTATCAATTTTGTTTATTTTTTCAAAGAACCAACTATTTGTTTTGTCTATTTTTTCAATTGTTTCTTTTGTTTCAATTTCATTGATTTCAGCTCTGATTTTGATTGTTTCCTGTCTTCTACTACTTTTGGTGATGATCTGTTCCTCTTTTTCTAGGGCTTTGAGCTGTAGTGTGAGATCATTGATTTGTTGACTTTTCATTCTTTTATTAAATGCACTCCATGCACTGAATTTTCCTCTTAGCACTGCTTTCAGGGTTTCCCAAGATTCTGATATGTTGTACCTTTGTTCTCATTGACCTCTAAGAATCTTTTAATTTCCCCCCTAATGTCTTCTGTTATCCATGCATCATTCAATAGCATATTATTTAATCTTCATGTCTTCGAGTAGTTTCTGTTTTTAACTTTATCATGGATATCTAATTTCATTCCATTATGATCTGATAGTATACAAGGTAGTATATCTATGTTTTTGTATTTGCTAAGAGTAGCTTTGTGGCATAACATATGGTCTATTTTAGAGAAGGAACCATGAGCTGCTGAGAAGAAAGTGTATTCACCTTTTAATGGATGGAATATTCTATATATGTCTGTTAAGTCCAAATTAGCGATTGTGTCATTGAAACCGATGGTTTCTTTGTTCAATTTTTGCTTGGAAGATCTGTCCAATGGTGAGAGAGGAGTGTTAACGTCGCCCAATATTATTGTGTTTTGGTGTATTTGGCTCCTGAAATTGAGAAGGATCTGATTGCATAGATGCACCACTGTTTGGTGCATAAATATTTATGATTGTTATGTCTTGTTGATTTATGCTTCCTTTAAGCAGTATGAAATGTCCTTCTTTATCCCTTCTGACTAACTTTGGCTTTAAGTCTGCTTTATCTGAAATGAGGATGGAAACTCCCGCTTTTTTACTCAGTCCATGTGCATGGTATGTTTTTTCCCAACCTTTCACCTTTAGTCTGTGGGCATGTTTTTCTATGAGATGAGTCTCTTGAAGGCAGCATATTGTTGGGTCTTTCTTTTTAATCCAATCTGGCAGTCTATGTCTTTTGATTGATGAGTTTAGGCCATTTACATTCAGGGTTATTATTGAGATATGACTTGTATTTCCTGTCATTTTAGCTTTTTTGGGGGTTTTTAGCTTAACTTTGTTTCTCCTTTGATTGACTCTTTCTTTAGGGTAATTCCTCCCCATGTTGACTGAGATTGTTGTTTTTCATTTCTTCCTCTTTGAATATTTTGTTGAGGATGTTCTGTAGGGCAGGCTTTCTATTTGTGAATTCTTTAAGCTTTTGTTTATTATAGAAGGATTTTATTTCATCATCAAATCTGAAGGTAAGTTTTGCTGAGCATATGATTTTTGTTTGGCATCTGTTTTTTTTCAGAGCTTGAAATATGTTGTTCCAGGCCCTTCTTGCTTTTAGGGTCTGGGCTGAGAAATCTGCTGATATCTGTATTGGTTTCCCCCTGTAGATAATCTGATGCTTTTCTCTTGCAGCCTTTAAAATTCTATCTTTGTTTTGTATGTTAGGTATTTTCATTATAATGTGCCTTGGTGCGGATCTGTTGAAATTCTATGTGTTTGGTGTCCTGTAAGCCTCTTTCAATTGATTTTCCATTTCATTCATCATATTTGGGAAATTTTCTGATATTATTTCATTGAATAGATTATTCATTCCCTTGGTTTGTATCTCTGTGCCTTCCTCAATCCCAATAACTCTTAAATTTGGTCTTTTCATGATGTCCCATATTTCTTGGAGGTCTTGTTCATGATTCCTAACCACCTTCTCTGTTTGTTCAACTTTGTTTTCAAGATTAAATATTTTGTCTTCATTGTCTGAGGTTCTGTCTTCTAAGTGATCTATTCTGTTAATTATGCTTTCTATTGAGTTTTTAACTTGGTTGATTGTTTCCTTCATTTCCTTGTTTCCTTCAAGGATTTCTGTTTGTTTTTTTCTCAGAACTTCTATCTCTTTATTGAAATGATTTTTTGCTTCCTGCAATTGCTCTATTAGCTGATTTTTCATAGCCTGAATCTGCTCTCTCATCACATCATTCTCTTCTTGGATCATTTTAATTATGAACATTCTGAACTCCCTTTCTGTCATTCCTTCTACCATGCTGTCTTTGGGTTCTCTTGATGTATCATCTAGGTTTGTTTGGGACACTTTCTTCCCGTGTTTTCTCATGTTGCTCACGTATCTTCCCCTCTAGTAGTGCGAATCAGAGGGATTGCAATTTTCCTGTAAAGACTTAAAGTGTCCCTGCATATTTCCAATAACTCACCTGATGTTTGAGAAGTGCTTGATCAAGCGGTGACCCAAGAAAGCTGCTGTCCCACTTCCTCCAGGTTGGGAATAATCAATGCTTCTGGGCAGAGGCAGCCTGGTTTTGATAGACAATCAGATACAGCAAGGTGCTAGACCCTGGGCCAGGGTGTGGACCTGGGAACTAGACGAAGTTGAGGTGGGGGTACAAAACTGTGCTCAGTAATGGAGACACTGGGCTTAAGAGCCCAGGCAGACCTGAGCTCCTTGCTGGGGGCTCAGTCAGTGACAGGTGGTCACTCTCTTCCAGGGAAGCTCTAAAGTAGCGCCGAAGGGTCCAAACTCAGCACTGGAGCCAGCGACTCCAGCCCCTCCAGGCCAGACCTCCCAGGAGATGCAGCGCAGTGGCAGGGAAGACTGGAGCTCAGTTCTGAGGACTCAGGCAGTCCCAGAAGTTTGCCCTCTGCCAGGGAAGCTACAAAATGGCGCCAAAGGGTCCAAACTCACTGCTGGAGCTAGGGACTCCAGCACCTCCAGGCCAGACCTCCCAGGAGATGCCGCGCAGTGGCGGGGAAGACCAGAGCTCAGCTCTGAGGACTCAGGCAGTCCCAGATCGTCGCTCTCTACCCTCAGTGTAGTTTTAATTTGCATGTCTCTAATTGGTAGAGATATTGAACATTTTTTTCATATATTTTTGACAATTCATGTTTCTTCTTCTGTAAAGTGTCTATTCAATTTCTTTCCCATTTATTGATTGGGTTATTATCATTATTATTTTGCATTTTGTTTCTTGAGTTCTTTGTATATCCTGGAAATTAATGCTCTATCTGTGATTTGGTAAAGATTTTCTCCCATTCTGTAGGCTCTCTGTTCATGTTCTTAATTGTTTCCTTTGCTGTGAAGAAACTTTGTAATTTGATGCCACCCCAGGTACAGATTCTTGATTTTATTTCCTGTTCTTTAGGAGTCTTATTGAGGAAGTCTGTTTCTGAGTTGACCTGATTGAGAGTTGGGCCTACTTTTTCTTCTAGTAGGCACAGTGTCTCTGGTCTAATGCCAAGGTCCATTATCCACTTTGAGTTGAGTTTTTTGCAGGGTGAGATACAGGGCTTCAATTTCAATCTACTGTATATGGATTTCCAGTTTTCCCCACACCATTTGTCGAAGAGGCTGTCTTTTTTTCCAATGCATGTTTATGGCACCTTTGTCCAATATGAGATAACTATAATTATGTTGGTATGACTCTGTGTCTTTTATTCTGTTCCATTGGTCTTTGATTCTATTTTTGTGCCAATACCATTCTGTTTTTTGTTATTATAGCTCTGTTTTCTTTTGAATTGCACCTGTGGTGAGGCCTTCCTGTTTTTTCTTGTTGTTCCCTAGCTTTTCACTGAAATCACTGCCAGACTTTCAAAAGATTTAAACAAATAATTAATGCCATCATTTAGTCAATGGTAAATAAAGAGATGAGAAAGACAAATGTGTTGATACAGGTACATTAATTCTTAAAAGTAATGAGGATATACAGACAGAAAGAATAGAAAAGAAGTAGAGATGTGCATTCATTTCCTCCATGTTAAGCAGACAAATAATATAATGGAAATACTTATGATTTCATAATTAAAATTATAAACTACTGCAATTCATCATTGTATCCTTTCTTCTTTTTATTTTCTCAATATTCTGTCAAATTCTTATGAATCAGCCATGGTCCAGGACATGTTCCCACCCATGCAATGCATCTGCATGAGAATTGAGAACTCCTTTGTTCTCACAGACCTGCCCCAACTGTATTACCTCTCCCCCCCACTTCCCTTCACTGCAGAGTCTTACTGTAAAAAAAAAAAAAAAAAAACTCCTCAAACATCCTGTTCTAACACTGAATTTCTATCTTGATTATGACTCTGAGTAGTCCTACAGGCTACAAGAACCCATATGTAAAATTACCTTTCAAAGTTTGAGCAGAGATAAACTCCAGAATGAGAATTTCCTTCCAGAAGATAGACTTGCTTATGAAAATGGCTATCAACTCTATTCTTCCAAAACTTCATTCATAATAGATTTTTAAAAGGACTGGGGAAATTTTACAGATTGAAAAAGACTGAAGAGACATAACAGAGCAATATGATATGTGATTAATCCTTTACTGGAGGAAAAACAATGCTCCAAAGGACATTACACATTGACAAAATTGTAATATAACTGGAAAATTTTAGTTTTATATTAAAAGTCAATTTACTGAAATTCAACATTTCTGTACGTACAAAAGAAGACTTTTTTCCCCAGAGTAAATGCGCAATGATATATTTTAGGAATAAAAGTACATGATGTACTGTATTTGATTTTTTATCAAATAGAATTTTAGTTAGAAGGAAAATATGTACATATCTAGAGAGAAAAATGAGGAAAAAATCTTTAAGTGAATCTGGGGATATTTTTATATGTGGATATAGCATAATTTGGCAGAGTAAGGATATGCATGGAGTTCCTTCCTATTTTTGCAACACTCTATAACTTTGAAATTATTTTCAAATAAAGTTTTTAAAATGTTAGGCACGCTGGCACATGGCTGTAATCCCAGCAGCTTGGGAGGCTGAGGCAGGGGGATCATGAGTTCAAACTTAACCTCAGCAACAACAAGGTGCTAAGCAACTCAGTGAGGTCCTGTCTCTAAATAAAATACAAAATAAGGATAGGGGTGTGGCTCAGTGATAGAGCACCCCAGGGTTCAATCCCCAATGACCCTCACCCCAAGAAAAAAGCTTTTAAAAATGACCCATTGACTCTGTCCCCAGATTTCACTTACCAGCCACCCGTAGGTGCCATAACAGGTGTGCCAATGAGTCCAGCTAGGGAGAGCCAGAACAGCTAAGGGATGAGGCTGGAACTGATGTGTTAATAACCTAATGCATCTTTGAGCTGCTATGCAAAGAAACAGATTGAGAGTCCTCCATCATTTCTGGGAAAGGGGAAAGAATCAATGAAGGAATAAAAAGGTAAATGATAAGATTTGATTTCAAACTAGAATTAGTATGCTTGTTTCGCTGTTTTTGAAGACCAGAGTCTTCACAGGTCTCAACAACACTTATGAGAAATTAATGGCCCTGGAGTGGTTCTGACAGTGGAGTCCTGTGTACCACCAGTCCACTCTGCAGGTGGGGTCGGGAGAGAGGCAGGCAAACACACATCTGTGACTTTTAAGGGTTGAGGTCTTCTCTGACAACTGTACTTCCCTGTCATCTGAGACCCTCTGAGACTCTCTCTCTTTTTGTAATACATGCTCCCTTATCTTTCTTCTCTATAGAGAGAAAACTTTTAGAGGGTGGTAATGTGTTTATTATTCATCTCTGTATGCCTGGGTCCAAGCAAGTGCATTTTAAAAAACTCTTGAGTGAATGGATGGACCAGACACTGTGGCATAGTCATAGGACAGGGTTATGGTTAGAATCTGGAATGTCTCCCAAAACCTCGTGTTTTGAAAGCACGGTCCCCAATGCAGCAAGGATAAGAGGTGGGGCTTTTAAGAAATGATTTGATCATGACAGCTCTAACCTCATCAGTGGATTAATTCATTTGATATAATAATAATACAAATGGACTACTGCCTGGTAACTGTAGGGAGATGGAACCTAAATGAAGAAAGAAAGTCTGGGTGGGAAGGGGTGCCCTGGAAGGGTTTATCTTCTCAGTCCCTTCTTTGCTCTCTATGCTTCCTGGATGTCTTAGTAACAGTGGCCTGCATCTTGCTTTGAATATAGCCCTTGCCACTGAGGCTTATTTTAAAATGGACATTGTCTCTTCCTCTTCTCCCTTTCCTGCTTCATAACCTTGTAACCTCTGGGAAAAAAAGGCTTCCTTTTTGCCATCCTTTTGTGCTCTTTGAGCACATACCCACATAGGAACCAAGTAATTCAGACTTCAGAGTTGGTGTCAGAAGAGCTAAGAAATAGCTGTCTCCCAAATTAAGTGAATCACATTCCCTCCACCCCCACCCACAGGGAATACCTGGAATGAATCACTTCTTTAAAAACCTTCTGTTTTCCCGGATGGGCAGAATTGCAGCCTTTGCAACAGGAGTTCCCTGTTTCTTCTGGGCAAGCAAAGCAATAAACCTTTTTCCTTTTTCTCAAAACCTTGTCCTCATTATTGAATTGGCATCAGGGACAAGGACCAAGTTTTTGGTGGTACCATGAGCTGAGCAACTTGCTTTCTCCATGTTCTTTTCTCATAATGTTTCTACCATAGAGCTGGCTGACCATGGACTGAATCCTCTGAAATAGTAAACCAAAATAAATCTTTCCTCCTCTAAGTTGTTCATATTAGGTATTATGGTCACAGCGATGAAAAGGTGATTACCAACAGCGCACCAGTCCTGAAAAGAGTAGAAGATTCAGCCTTCTCCCTCTGAGCCATCAGTAGCAAGTTTATGCCTTCTAAATATGCTGCTTCCTGCAATTAATTGAGACCCACAATCCTCCTTCTCTCCTCCCAGGAAGCTGCCTCTCAAAGGAGAGAATCTGGTTGCTACCTTGACCTCAGACTCTCTGAGCATCTAAGTTGGACAATGCCTTCAGGGCAGATTGTTTGACAGATACTATAAAGACACTCTGTGTGCTGATATTCTGAGCTGGGGCTAGATGCTAGTCCAATTTCCCAGCCAAACCAAGGACTTCTGGGGAATTTTCCAAAACCCATATGCCCTATGCTATCCTCTATAATGCAAACAACCACCACCATCTGCATTCAGTGGTCATCAAAACAGTGCTTGTTTGTCTATGTGACCTGAAAGGCTCACCACTGTGTGGGTTCTCTGGATGGGCAGCAACAGAATGTCTACAGAAAGCCCTACAGGGAAGGAGGGAGATGACTGAGAAGGCTGAGAAATTGAGGTTCCTCTCCTCAAGACTTCCCCAAATCATGCCACAGTGAAGATTAACAGATGTTCCCCACAAGGCTCCAGGAGCTCAAGTCTAAGATTCTGTCTCCATTTCCTGTGTCTGCTCAGGGCCAACCTTGCCAAGGAACAGAGAGAGAGACAGACTCAAGAGAAAAGCTGAGTCCAGGGACTCCTGCAGGCACAAGAATAAAACACAAATTCCCCACTATACCAAAACGGATCTAGTCATGTGTTTCCTGGAAGAGTGGCAGCAACCGACAAAACTCACTGGATCCTCTCTGGAAATCTTCTCCACCTCACCCTTACATACATACATACACACACACACACACACACACACACACTCATAAATACTACACCTCAAAGAATTCACATGAGTGTAAAGCACAAATGCATAACAAGCCTTTGTGGCAGACTGTGTTTTACTTAGCTATATTGGTCTCCTTAGTCAAGATGAAAATCAAGAAACATACCAGTTACCCACACATACTCATTGACCACTCTCTGTGCCTCACACATGATAAACACTGCACTTACATCAGTAAACCAGCCTGACTGGAGCTCAAGTCTAAGATTCTGTCTCCATTTCCTGTGTCTGCTCAGGGCCAACCTTGCCAAGGAGCAGAGAGAGAGACAGACTCAAACTGTCCAGGGAACTGAGGACTTCTGTACCCACAGTGCACAAAACCCTGTGAAAGACAAAAACCACACTGTGAATGAGATTCCAAAGGGAAAAAGCTACTTACAAACTCCTGCAAAACAAGAAGATGCAAATTGAATAGCCAAGACTGAGAATCCAAGTATGGAGCCAGCTTTGTGAAATACATGAACAGAGCATTTCCTTCCAGGCTTTAGGAAGGAGTAGAAATGCTATGTATTGGCTACTTTTATTGTTTTAATCAGTCAGTTTTCTGTTCTTTTCAGGAAATCCCTGACACCATTAAAATAGTAGCCATCATTTTAGATGAGAGCCATTTTAAGTTCGTACCTCAACTCAGCCTTCTCAATAACCCCATTTCTCCCCCCCCCCCCAACACACACACACATGCACACACACACAGAGCAATCTAAGCAGTCCATTTCCCTCTCTATAGTGACAGATTTGGGGAAAGGAGCAAAACCCATTCCCCAAAACAAATCACTTGTTATGGTTCATGTGTGAGACAATGCAAGAAGGTTTGGAAGAGAAATGATTGGGTTGTAAGAGTCTTAACCCAATCAGTGCATTAATCCCTGGATAGCGACTGAGTGGTAACTGAAGTGGTAGGTCACGGCTGGAGGAAGTGGTTCATTGTGGGCAGGGCTATGGGGTATATATTTCATATCTGGAGAGTGGAGCCTCTCTCTGCTTCCTGATCACCATGTAAGCTGCTTCCCTCTGCCACACTCTTCCACCATAATGTCCTGACTCACCTCAAGCCCTGAGGAATGGAGCTGTCTTTCTATGGACTAAGACCTCTGAAACCATAAGCCCTCAAATAAACCTTTTCTCCTCTAGTTGTTCTAGTCAGGTCCTTTAGTCACAGTAGCAAAAAATGCTGACTAAAACACTACTCAAAAACCAGTTGGGTGTGCGTCTGTTCAAGAACACTGCTGAATGTGGCCAAATGTGATTCTTCTATTCCCAGAATTCTGACTTTCCTAATGAGGTCTAATCAAGTTCAGATTCTGACTGTAGAAATGAAGTAATTTGGAAAGATAAGGGACTTGTCATAGGTTGGCTGTCTAGGAAAAAGATTCTGAGATAAGACTCCCTTATTTGGGAGTTCTCTGGGGATTGAAATTTGTAAGTGATAGGGAAAGCAGAACTGGTAAACAAGTAAAGCCAATCTGTGATGGAATTGTGACAGAGCCTCAGTAGACTCCCTGGCAAGTGCTAGCATCAGCAGGATGACTCAGTTCACCAGTGTCAGAATCCAAAGTCCCACACCCAAAAAAAAACCCAGGCCCAGCAAATTGAGATGGCTTGTTACTCTGGAAGAAAGGCTGCTCCTTTAGAATCCTTTCCATTGAAATGAAGTGGCCACATCTCTGTACTTGCACATTCCCTCAATCCTTGGGCACAAACTGCACGCAGGAGAGTATAAAATTTGGGCAAGGTGACTTCCTTTAACCATGGGTAATTCTGAGAAGAGATTCAGCTATAAGACACCAGCTGGGGGAATAATTTCCTCTGTCCTAAATGGAGTGTGACATTGCACCCCAGTATCTTTTTCCCTAGAATCTGCTTGTTTCATATAGTGAATTCATCTTCTTTTGGATATGATTATTCCAGGGTTCTGCTGACATCCTTCCCCCAGGACACTTACAAAGACCAGAAAGAGATGACTGTCACCTTCTCACGTCCCCCAAATCCAGACTACAGCTGGTCTTGAGGCTGCAACTGACCTTCATTGTCTCCCTCCTCTTCTTCCCATTGGTCTCTGCTAGTCTAAGAGGCTTACCTGGTAGAACAGCACAGACTCATATTTCTGAAAGATCTGGTTCTGGTCACCATGTCCTTCTCAGACCCTGACTGCTGCCTTTGTTTATTTACCGTTGAGATTGGCAGCAATGCACCAAAAATACCCCAACTGGCCACCTGGATGTCAAGGTGTACTCTTCGCTGTTCCTATGGTGTGACAGCATAACCACCTCCTGATAATGAAGTACATTTACTCCAGCAAACTATTGCTTGCTCCTTGATACAAGGAGTCCAAACTGAGGTTCTTGTTCTAATATGATATAGTATAGGATTCATTGTTGACTTTCATTGTAAGGCTTTCATTGTAAGTCTTC
>JAJEJO010002669.1:190782-203993 GCA_020662805.1 Glaucomys volans
GAAAGAAAGAAAGAAAGAAAGAAAGAAAGAAAGAAAGAAAGAAAGAGGGAGAGAGTAGAGGGGCTCTCTGCCTCTGCTACATTGTGCAACAACCATGCATAAGTCACTCAACATCTCTAAGCCCATATTGTTACTATGTTAATATGCAAACTATAGCTGCTACCTAAGACCTAAGTGAATAGTGATGGTTTGACTAGATGATGTGTCCAAGTTATTCAGAACAAGATACATAGCTCAGTTATTATTAGTGACACATAAGAGTGATATTTCAGAGTATCACATAGGCATCAGTCACGTAGCCTACAAGCAATACCTGCTTTGCTTAAATGCACTTAGGCTATAAAAATGGATGTATTTTTGTAGATGAGAGATGGGATCAAGTCATTGCCTCAGCAGGAACTCAGGATTTCAGCAGGATAGATAGTCTGATGCCTGCTGACCAGCAGGAAGGTGGCTCAGCTCTAGGAGGATCAGCAGCCCAACATGGCTGAGTCCAAGTCATAGTGAAGCAGCACTATATCACAGGTTCTAGGGGCAAAATACCTTCCAGTCATGGCATGGCATGTGCATCTTGTTCTCTTTTGGTCTTTCTTCTGGAAATTCTGGGTTGATGTAGCTTGCCAGGACTGCTTTTAATTATAAAATAGAGTTTAATACACATTCTTGGCATTTGAATCCAAATTCCCAACTTCCAGCTAAACGAGGGATGAGAGAACAGTTTCTGATTTTTCCTCAAATGTAAGGGTCAGATGAGCAAAGGGGTGGAAAGGAGAAACAAGAAAGTCCACAAATAAATTTTAAGCATTCCACAGTGTAAAAATATTACGAAAAACTTTGTCTTTGTCCCCAGTGTCAATTCATGAGGACATGGTTTTGGGAAAAAGGAAAAAGAATGTTTATTATTTTGCTAACAAAGGAAAAACACAGGGGACTCCTATCTCAGAGGCTGTGATTCTGCCCATCAGGGAAAACAGGGGGCGCTAAAGAGGTGACTCAAAGGCTGCCTTCCACATTTCACATGTTCTCAGTAGAAAGTTGTAATTCATTTATTAATTTGGGAGATAGTAATTTCTTAGATTTTCTGGTGCCATCCCCAAAGGAAGTCTAAATTACTTTCTTATGAATTATTTCATTGCTGTGGTGGGTGGTTGCTTAAGGACAAATAACTCTGGGATGGGGAAGAAAGTTAATACTGTTTCCCTAAGATTAGGGAGGGGACGGGAAAGAGGAAGAGAAAGAAACATGTCCATTTTAAAAATAAGTGACAACAGCAGAGCAGCAAGGGCTATATTCAAAGCATGAAGTGGACCACTGTGACAAAACAGCAAGACAGGAATACTCCCAGAAAAGAAGAACAAAGCCTACTGGTAGACCTCCACAAATCTCATTAAATCACACATGCTTTCAGAGCTGGGAGAGTCATTGCCAAGTAATGAAAGATGAGGTTTAGACATGATTGTGCCTCTGCTTTATGACAGTTTCTTTTTCTTCTAATTGATAATAATAATAATAATAATAATAATGATAATAATGATTAGTTTCACCAGTGTAGGAGAAATTTAGAGCATGATATGAATTTGTAAACAACCTAGAAAAGGCTTATTCAATATTCCATTTCCAGTCCGGCACGTGAAGGGCTTGGGAAGCATCACACACATTCTCACAACAAGGGAAATGGTGAACTGAAAAGCAACTCTCTTTATGTCTATGAGAAAATTGGGTCACAGGTAAAAGACCACCACTGTAACTAAAGATGGTGATGGATACAGAGAATCACAGCTTAGTGAGAGCAGAAGCCCAAGATAATATAACAGTGATATACCTCATACTTTGAATATAACCCTTATTTTTTGTTCTGCCACTGAGGCTTATTTTAAAATGTGCATGTTTTCTTTCCTTTCTTCTCCCTCTCCCCTTCCCTAACCTGGTAGGTGGGAAACAGGATTACCCTTTTTCCTTCAAGGGCACTCAGCCACTGAGCCACATCCCCAGCCCTATTTGGATTTTATTTAGAGACATGGTCTCACTGAGTTGCTTAGCACCTTGCTTTTGCTGAGGCTGGCTTTGAACTCACCATCCTCCCAAGTTTCTGGGATAACTTTGAACTCACCATCCTCCCAAGTTTCTGGGATAACAGGCCTGTGCCAAGGAACCTGGCCACCTCTTGACTTTTGACTGACAGCAGGGTGACATCAGACTTTCAAGTTCCCACTGCCATGACAACTCCAGGTCACCTTGACCTATGCGAACCTGTTGTAATGTAAAAAGCTGCAACAGCTGCGCCTGTCAGACTCAACCACAGCTGTCAGAGCAGCACTCTGCCTGCATGGCCCCGACCCCGACCCCGTCCACTCGCCAAGCAGGCAGCAGGCCGGTTGCTGGGTTTACCCTGCAGTCCAGGCAGCCCCACAAGGTTGTTGCTCCCTCCCTGGTGGTTACAAGCCTGTGGGGAAGGCGAGGGGGAATGGCAGCTCCCACGCCCTTTCCCTGTAGATAGCTCGCCATTGGTCCATTCATCAGCCTGTCATCGTCAGCCATTGGCTGATCCCTAGTCCACCAAAATTCAACTTTCAACAATTGGCCCTATCATCGGTTTGCCCGCGAACTTTGAGAGCTTAAAAGAAGCTCCCCGGCCATGTTCTTCTTCTTTTTTTTTTTTTTCCTTTTTCTCTTCAGGGCAGACACTGTTTGTCTGCCTAATAAAATCTCTTCTGTGAGTTCTGGCATCTGCAGTGGTTTTTCTGGGCACTTTTTTCTCCCTTTACCTGTTGTAATTGGATTCTTAGCCATGAATCCTTACATATGTTATGGTTAGGAGAAATTATCAGTATCTTCCTGATTTTTTTCGATCTGGTCTATGAAAAGGTTCACAAAAGTCTCCCACTTCAGGGTAACTTACCTCCTTCTTATAAACACTATATTGGGCCTGCATTTCTCCTGCAGATAACAAGTAGTTTTCAGAGGAGTGACACATCCTGTCCAGTTAGGCAGGGCTGAAGGTAAATTCCTTCTTGGAAAAGAAATCATGTGAGGGTCAGTACAGTGGGCCTGTAATAGTGGTTCACCTGATGCTTTGACTATATCCCTTGTCACTTTGAAACTTACATGTTTTTTCTTTTCCCCAACCTTCTTCTCCCTGACCTTCTCCTCCCTGATCCTCTTTTTCCTAACCTTTTCCCTGATCTTCTCCTCTCTGATCTCCTTTTCCCTGATCTTCTCCTTCCTGATCTCTCCTCCCTAATCTCATTTTCTCTGACTCACCTCCTTGAAAACCCCCTATTTCTGCTGATGGGCAGAATACAGCCTTTGGTACAGGAGTCCCCTGTGTTTTTCCTTTGCTAGCAGAGCAATAAACCTTCTTTTTCCTTTTTCTAAAAACCATGTCCTCATTATTGGATTGGCATTGAGGACAAGGACCAAGCTTTTGGCAATAGGCCCATTTTATAGAATCATTCTCTTAGCCTCTTGTTCCCACCATTCACATCTGTCTGTCCCCTAACACTGGTAGGAACACTTGAAACGGAAGTGATGAATTGCTAGACACTCAAAGTGAATTAGCATGGAAGTTAAATCTTTACAAAGGTGCAAAGATACACTTCAATGGAGAAAGATAGCTTTTCAACAAGTGATGCTAGAGCATCTATGTATTTGCATGCAAAAAAGAATCAAGATACAGGCCTTATATCTCTCAGAAAAGTTAACTCAAAATGGGTCACAGATCTAATGTGAAACACAAAATTCTTAAACTTCTAGAAGATAGCATAAAAGAAAATCTAAGTGACTTAGGATATGGTGATGACTTTAGATATGAAACTAAAAGGACACTCCACAAAAGAGTAAATTGATAAGGTGAATATTATTAAAATTAAGAACTTTTGCTCTGTGAAAGACACTAACAAAAGATGAAAAAGTGTGACACAAAGTGAGATAAAATACTTGCAAAATACTTTTTGATAAAGGACTTGACAAGGAATATGTAAAATTGAACAATTAAAAAACAAACATCCTAACATGACTCCCAAAGCGCAAGAAATAAAAGCACGAATCAATGATTGGGATAGAGTCAAACTAAAAAGCTTCTTCTCAGCAAAGGAAACAATCAGCAATGTGAAGAGAGAGCCTTCAGAGTGGGAGAAAATCTTTGCCACACACACTTCGGACAGAGCACTAATCTCCAGAATCTACCAAGTACTCAAAAATCTTTACACCAAGAACACCAATAACCCAATCAATAAATGGGCCAAGGAAATGAACAGACACTTTACAGAGGAAGATCTACAAGCAATCAACAGATTTATGAAAAAATGTTCAACATCACTCGTTATAAGAGAAATGCAAATCAAAACCACCTTAAGATTTCATCTTACCCCAATTAGAATGTCTTTTATCAAGAACACAGGCAACAACAGGTGTTGGCGAGGATGTGGGGAAAAGGGTACACTCATACATTGCTGGTGGGAGTGCAAGTTGGTGCAGCCACTCTGGAAAGCAGTGTGGAGATTCCTTAGAAAACTTGGAATGGATCCACCATTTGACCCTGCTATCCCACTCCTTGGCTTATACCCAAAGGACTTAAAATCAGATTGCCTCAGTGATGCAGCCACATCAATGTTCATAGCTGCTCAATTCACAATAGCTAGATTATGGAATCAACCTAGATGCCCTTCAGTAGATGAATGGATAAAGAAACTGTGGTATATATACACAATGGAATATTACTCAGCCATAAAGAAGAATAAAATTATGGTATTTGTAGGTAAATGGATGATGTTGGAAACTCTTATGCTAAGTGAGATCAGCCAATCCCAAAAATCCAAAAGCCGAATGGTCTCTCTGATATATGAATGATGATGCATAATGTGGGGGGGGAAAGATGGCAAGAATGGAGGAAAGATAGCTAGCATAGAGGGAAGGGAGGGGTGGGGGTGGGTGGGGGGTAAAATTAATAACAATGTGTGACAGATACCATTGCCCTGTGTACATGCATGAATGCACAGATGGTGTGACTCTACTTTGTGTACAACCAGTGAAACAATAGCTGTACTCCATTTGTGTTCAATGAATCAATAAGTAAATAAAAGAAAAAAAAACAAAAACAAACAAACATCCTGATTAAAAAAATGTTTGCAAGATCTAGACAGATATCTCATCAAAGAAGATATACAGATGGAGAATATGCATATGAGAAGATGATCAATATCATATATCATATGAAACTGCAAACTAAAACAATAATGAGATATCACTACATACCATCAGAATAGCTAAAGTACAAAACTCTGACAATAGTTAATGCTAGCATGGCTGAGAAAAGCAGCAGGGACTCTCATTCATTGCTGGTAGGACTGAAAAATGGTTCTGCTATTTTGGAAGACAGTTTGATAATCTTTCACAAAATGAATCATACACTTATTGTATAACCAAGTAATTATGCTCCTTTGTATTTACCCAAATGAATCAAAAACTTGTGTACAAACAAAAACATGCTCATGGATGTATATAGCAGCTTCATTCATAATTTCCAAGACTTGGAGGCAATCAAGATGTCTTTCAATAGGTAAATAAATTAATAAACTGTATCCAGAGACTAGAATATTATTTGATACTAAGAAGAAGTATTGAACAATGGAAAAAACAATGGAGGAGACTTAATGCATCCAATGCCACTCTGAAAATATAACAGTGGTCTACCTCATGCTTTGAATACAGCCCTTGTTACTCTGCCACTAAAGCTTATTTTAAAATGGACATGTTTTTTTTTCTTTTCCTCTTCTTTTTCACCTCCTCTCTAACATGTGAACAGAGAACAAGATTACCTTTTACACATCTTAGTCCAAGTTATCTGTATTTGAGAAAACACCCACCACAGAAACCAAGTAATTCAGACTTCTGGGAAGGTGTCAGAAGATCTAAAGAATGGTTATCTTCCAAATTCACTTGTGTATTACAATTCTCCTACAGGGAACATCTAGAAGGGAGTCTGAATAGCTTTTTTAAAAGCCCCCAATTTTCTGGGACAGGAGTCCCTTGTGCTTCTTTGCTAGCAAAGCAAAGCAATAAACCTTTTTCCTTTTTTTCAAAATCATATCATCCTTATTAAACTGGCATCAGGGACAAGGATAGAGATTTTGTTAAAAAGGCTACATCCTATGTAATTTCATTTGCATGATGTTCTGGGAAAGAAAAACTATATAGTCAGTAAAAAGATCCATGGTTCTAGAATTTAGGAGGAGAGAGGGAGTAATGATTAGGTGAACACAAAGAATTTTTAGGTCAATGAAGGTATTATTTATGGTATAATAATTTTCAATAGAGGGAATTATGCAATTGTCAAAAATTCAGAATTTTAAAATACAAAGGACAAACTCTGTATCTTGTGGTACAATAAACCATCTTTCTCTTAGACAGGCTTATACCTATAGATGGCCCATTCTGCCAAGATCTCTCTGCTAAAGAAACTACTGGTAAGATCAACACAGCATGGCCCAGGTTCTAAAGGGTTAATAACAGATACAAAAATCACAAACAAGAGAGGATCTCTGAAACCAGGGCTGACAGACAGGAACCTTCAAAACAGATAGACTTCCATGTACAAACTTCTTCCACTTACTTTACCTTTGACAGACCAACTCCAACTGCAAGTTGTACAATAATCCAGAAAGCTATTCAGAAGCCAGATCATTATAGTAAAGCATTATCTTAAACAGGCTTATACCTGTAGATGGCCCTTTCTTCAACTTTGTTTGCCTCTGACAGACTAACTCCGTTTGCAAGATTGTACATAAAGAAAGTAGAGAAACAACAAGAGAGGAGCCCCAAAACCATGATGGATGGATGGGAACCTTTAAATTGACCAGCATAGGCCTTTCCCAAGAGACTACCTATAGGATCAAAACAGCATTGGCCATGTCACAAAAGGGGTAGTAACAGATAAAACCACAGTGAATTCCCAAACTCAAAGCACAAAAACAGATGAGAACCTAGAACACATCAGAAGGGAGTAAACACCCCTAGTTCTTGAGTCCTGCTTAACCATGACTCCTACACCAGTGGCACCACAAATGTCCCCACCAGATGCTCCCATGAAGAGGAACCAGATGTGTGGAATCAAGGGTCTTGGAGTGGCACACTGGGGACTCACCAGATGGCCAAATGTGTCATGACTTTACTGAGTTGAGTTTCCTTCTCTAAGTGGAACAGGATGGAGCAACCTGTACCATTCCTATGTGGGTGAGTACTGAAGGACAGATTTATGTGCCTAAAATGGGAAAGAAAGGTAACCCTGTTTCCCCTGAGATTAGGGAGAGGGAGAGAATAGGAAGGAGCAGGGAGAAAGAGAAAGAAACATGTCCATTTTAAAAATAAGTTGCAGTGGCAGAGGATCAAAGGCTATATTCAAAGCATACAGTGGACCACAGTTACAGTTCTAATGTGAAAACTTTCTCTCTCAAACACACACACACACACACACACACACACACACACGCACATTCATGTCACATAGTGCTTGGTGTTACAAGCAAAGAAAAGTTTGAAGGATTCTTTTAGCAAGGTGCAATTGTGTCAGTTCTGAGAGCACAGCCTGTGGTTGGTAACACAGACTGGCCCAATTCCCAGGATGCCAAGGGCTTATTAAAGGGTTTCCAGAGCATAGGTACAATTACCCCATCACCACTCTAGTAAAAGAACATTTTGTGTTGCTGATACATTAGGGGATGTAAATCAAGTCAGCAACTAAACTATACCCAGCACAGTGGAATCCCTCATCCTGAGCAATTTCAGTTGAAGCTTTGCTTACCTGTCTTCCAGTATAGTGAATTCCTTGTATGAACAAGATCTGTTCATTCTGGTATACCTGGCATCTGGCAAAAGATGGCTTATAAAAGGATACTTTAAGTGTTTGTGATTTTTGAATTCTGTGACCTAGTTTTCTCACTTTCACAATGGAAATATGGAATTAACTCCTGGAAAGGTAAAGGAAAATTTCCCCCCTGCCCTCTTAAGATTCTCTGGAATGAACTAAAAATATACAGATTAAATAGGAGAAATGATATACATATTTATGAATGTGCCCAGGGTAAAAATCACAGCAGGGGAGTAATACACAAAGTAAGCAACTCAAAGGAGGATTAGATAGATGAAGCTTTTATACACTTTATATTAATTAGTTTCATGATACTATAAAGAACTACATTAGGCATTAATTAATTATAAAGAAAAGAGGTTTATTCAGCTCACAGTTCTGGAGCTCATAGTCCAAGCTTGGGATTCCCCATTTCTTTGGGTCTCTGGAGAGGGCACTAGAAGGCAATGGCAAGGAGCTCATATTACAAGCTAGGAAGCAATGCAAGAAAAGAGTCCCAAATCCCACAATCCCCTTTGAGGACTACCCCTATTGACCTAAAGACCTCCTAGGCCCCACTGATTAAAGGGTCACAGCACCTACCAATAGTGCCACCTTTGGGATCAAAGTTTTAAAGCATGGACCTTTGGTGGATGCTAACTTTCTTCACAGGGAAAAGGAGATGGGCAATATAACAATTTTAAGGGGTGGAACAGACCTAGAGACAGAAATAAGCTTGTGAAATGATTCTCTTTGGAATTTGAATGAGTGCAAAAGGCAGACAGTATGTTTTAACAGTTAGTCCACGTGTGGTTAGTTCCTCTGTCTTCTTTTCTGAGGAAGATGAGATTTTTAGGTCAGGGATAGAAGGCAATTGTATTCCTTTGGAGAGCTCTCATGCTAATGTAGATCAAGAAAAACTAGAGAACCTCTTCCTGCTTGTAGGAAAGGGGGAAAAGCAAGACAAAGTTAGAGGAACCTTGGACCTGAGACGGTTTCTAAGGCCTCTCTGTATGTCAAAGTACCAGTTTTGGGCTTATCATTTTTTTTGATCCCCAACAAACGACATTCATAGGCTCTCAAGGGAAACTATAACACCAGCCTCCAGGGCCCACGTCATTTCCAACACCTATTAAATGTGCCAGCCCTAGAGAGAAATCTCCTACCTCCAACTTGACGCTGCATACTATCCCATTAAATGAATACATGGTGGAATGCCAGTTCCCAAGTTCTCTTAGAGCTTTGTCCACTATGTACCCAAGGAGGCAGTCCAGAGAGTGAGCAAAATACATGGAAAGAAGGAAATATTGTGGACTCCATGAAATGTAGGCCAATCTCATTTTGAGCATATTCACTGAGATCTTTTATGCATTCCATCAATCAGATCAGGAATCAACTAACATAAGTGGTTGCCACTTTGTTCAAGCCAATCAAAGCTCCAAAGAAACTACAAAAAGAAACTGAATTTCAAATGCTCCTGAGAGATCAATTAACACCTTGAAATTTTCATCTAAAAGCTTTCTTAATGGGTTCCTGACTAATACATGCTTAAATGTTAATGAGGACTGATAATAGAATCCGAATAGAGTTGTTTGGGTTTGGTTTAGTAAATGGAAGCACCTATTTGGTAGTCTATACAGAGCAATAAAGTGTTAGAATATATAAATTTAATTTTAAAAAATAATGTCCCTTTTCCTCCCCAAGACTTTAACCATCTACAATCTACACTAACTTTAAAGAGTGCTATATTTTTTTACAACCTGGGTGATGTTTGATTTTGGGTCTGTCAGTGCTGTTGATGTAATGGATAATATTTTATTGTCACATTAATTTCCATGATTATATTTGAAGTTAAATAATTTTACATATTTATTGGTTATTTTTATTTTTACTTATTTAGATAGTATATTTTGTTCCTTCTTGTTTTATTTGTTTGGGATGGCTTTTATCTATTACCTATATTGATATTTTATCTCATAGATTTTTTTTTAATCCCATAGATTTTATGAACATGTTTACCCTATGGATTTTTCTGACAGTAAGGCTTTAAAATTTTAGTCATTATTCTCTTTTTCAGATGCATTTTATGGGTTTTATTACTACATTATTTAATAGAATTTTATATTTCATCTTTAATAAACTGTATAATAAAAAAGTTCAATTATATATGTAAGCATCACAGAGACATAAATATTATAGGGAAGTTTTAAATGTGCTCTTTTCTTTCTGAAGTTTTTAGTTTTATTCTATGAAATAAACTGTCAACAGACAAAAAATAGGTGAAAGAACATACAAAATTTATTATGTGTCTGAGACATGGGATTATTAGACTCACAGAGGGGCAAAATGGTTAGAAGGGATAGGCAATTGATCTTTTGGGGGCAAGGGAAGGGGCTCCATCTTGTGGAAGTTTGGGGATGGGTGTTGTGCATAGGGATCCAAGGTTGTCTTGTGATGCAGATGAACTCCCTCAGGTAACTGCCATCTGGGGTTACCTCTCTCTGGGCCATGTCAGACCCCCAATGTCTTCTTTCTGTGTGAACATCCCTCTTAGGTAAAAGAGGGAGGGTATCAAAGAAGAAAAGCCTTTGTTTGTGGTTCCTTAACCCACTGATGTACTTAGGTGTAGATATCCTTGTAGAAAAGGACAAATTTCAGGGCCTTTCCCATGTCTGCAGAATCTGACTTCTCTGCATAATCAGTGCCAAATATGCATATTTGGAGTGGATGTTTTATTCTCCCACAATATATTTAAACATTCCTGATTTTCTTATCAACTTTTAAATTGACTAAAAACATACGGCTATCATTTGGATATTAATTAAATACCTGCAAAGTTCTACATTTTAAAGGCTTGATCCCCAGAGAAGCACTCTTGTGGAAGTGGTAGAACCTCTAAGAGGTAAAGCCAGTGGGAGGTTTTTAGGTCACTGGGACATGCCCCAAAGGGGACTGTGGGACACTGGCTTCTTTCTTATTCTCTTTTTTGCTTTCCAGCTAGGAGGTGAGAAGTTCTGCTCTGCCACATATCCCATCATGATATGCGGCCACAGGCTCAAAACACTGAGGCCAACTGATCATGGACTTAAGTCTCTAAAACTGTGAGCCAAAATAAACCTTTTCTCTTTATAAGTTGCTTATCTTAAGTATTTGTTATAGTAATGGAAAGTGAACTAATGCCCATGCCTATGTAAAAGAACTTAAATGTATGTACTCTGACACATTTCTCAAAGTAAGCGTACCCATGTAATCACCCCAACAAAGTCAATCAATAAAACCTCCTTATCCTGTCCCAATACTATTTACATCCTCTACAAAGGTAACACTGCTCTGATTTCTAATACCACAAATTAGTTCTGGCAGTTTTGATCTTGAAGTAGAACACAATACACACCTTTGTATCTGGATTTTTGCCTGGCATTTTGTTTGTAAAACACTTCTATGTAGCAGCAACTTATTGTTACAGCTGTACATTCTTCTTGTTATAGGAACATTTTACAATGTTTTCTACTGTTGATGGATATTTAGGTTGTTTCTCTTTTGAGGCTATTTATAATCATGCTGTCACATTCAGTCTAGTAGACGGTTGGGGTTTGATGCATCTTGTGTTTCTGATGTGCAAGTGCCAAGATGCGAAAACTTTTTATCATCATTATTATATGCACACATCATATTTTAGTAGATATTGAGATACGAATTTGGGGATATAAAAAGAGAGATATACTGAGTCTCAAAATAGAAGTGGGTCCATGAAGCAGTGGAGTGAAGGAAATGCCCATGAACCTTTACCATGCAAAACAACAAACACCTGAACCACCCAGTCCACATCCTTAGCCCTCACCCTTACCCCTCATCCTTGGTCCATCCTTTGCTTGCAAAAAGTAACATGATGTGAGCAATAAACAAGTGCAAGCACAGAGAAAATTGGCATGAAAATATGTAACTTCACCCTAACTCCATCGCTAGTCCAGCTCCTAGCTACTGTCCTTCTGTGAGTATTAACACCCCAGACAAAGGAGTTGCTGACTCTCCCTTTGAAGACGGCCTGCACTCTCCCTTGAATGTGTATTTCTTGCTTACTCCAAAAGATGTCACTTTCTTGAGCGAACTTATATTTTCCCATGAATATGTATCTGCTTTCCAAAGTAAACCTTTGTATGTCTGACTAGTACATACTGAAATTCTTTTTGATCACATATGCCAAGGAGCTCAATTGTCCTGAGTCAAGATCCCCTCTCTGGGAACTCCTTCAGTGACAATATCATTAGACAGTTTTCCAAATGGTTTTACAAGTCCACACTCCAACCTTCCATAATGAAGTCATTCCACATGTTCTCTAGCACATGATGGAGCTTGCCTTTTTATTTTAGCATTTCAGTATGTGCATAATTTTATTTAATTGTGCCTCTGACTTGTATTTCCCTGATGACCAACTCATTTGATGACCTTTTTCACATATTTGTTGTTTATTTTAACAACCTATTTTGTGAAGTACCTATTCAAGTACTTTGCCCTTTTTTCTCTTTTATTGATTTGGAAAGTTCTGTTTTGAATAAAGATTTTTTTTGCTCAATGTGAGAGACATAAATATCTTCTGATACACTAGTGGGCTCTGAAAACCACACCCAAAGACCGGTGTTTGACATGCTGAGAAGCTTCAGAATCTACCTCCAGATGCCTCTGACCTTTCCTTCTTTCTCCCCTGTGAGTGCTTTCTAGAATATTCTATCTGCCTGCCAAAGGAGAGACACAATTACCTTCAATCTTCTTACTGAATTTCATTAACCACAGAAGAATAAATTCACATTGTAGGAAGAAAAACTGAAGTTTGTTAACACATCTGACAGACTTCAATTACTCAACATTGGCCTCTATTTCAGGCCCGTAGAGCATCATTTGCAAACATTGTCTCTTCTGCAAGTCCAGTATATTTTGTCCTGGACCATTGTATTTTCTCCAAACCCATTCAGTTTCCCTAAAATTTATTTCCTATTCTCCTGATGGTCCTCATTCTTCCCCCTGCCCTGTATAAAAAGGAGCATAAAAGTTTCTGAATCATTTTGAGTCACTCTTGTGACTTTTCCTCATGCTGTGATTTTTCCTTTTTCTAAATGAATACATTTGTATTTGTATATTTCTCCCATTTAATTTATTTTCAGTTCATTCTAGTGAACTTTCAGAGGAAGAAAGGGAAATTTTCTTTTGCCCCTGTAGCACTCTGGCCTGCCTTTTCACTTTTAGTAGTCTTTTTTAAATGAGCAATATGTCTTCATTTTAAGGTAACTGAATTTATCAGGTTTTTTTTTTTTTTCACGTTTCATGTCCTCCCATCTAAGTTTTTAATCAAGATATTTTCTTATGTTCTGTT
>JAJEJO010002669.1:205465-227592 GCA_020662805.1 Glaucomys volans
GATTACTACAGTGATGCAGCCACATCAATGTTCATAGCTGCTCAATTTACAATAGCTAGATTGTGGAACCAACCTAGATGTCCTTCAATAGATGAATGGATAAGGAAACTGTGGTATATATACACAATGGAATATTACTCATCCATAAAGAAGAATAAAATTATGGCATTTGTAGGTAAATGGATGATGTTGGAGACTATTATGCTAAGTGAGATTAGCCAATCCCCAAAATCCAAAGACCGAATGGTCTCTCTGATAAGTGAATGATGATGCATAATGTGGGGTGGAATGATGGCAAGAATGGAGGAAGGATAGATAGCATAGAGGGAAGGGAGGGGTGGGGTTGAGGTTGGGGGGTAAGAAAAATAACAGTATGTGTGACAGACTTCATTGCCCTGTGTACATATATGAATGCACAGATGGGGTGACTCTACTTTGTGTACAACCAGAAAAACAATTGCTGTACTCCATTTGTGTTCAATGAATCAAAAAATTAAATTAAAAAAAGAAAGAATTCCTGTCTTTATATGCATATCTAATATATGTATATATATATATCTGTGTGTGTGTATGTACATCTTAAATAGACATATACATACATCATACAGTAAAAATAAACAAAATTAGTGAAAATAAAAAAGGGCATTATATAGGATTCAAGCATCATCTTTTCTGTTGCTCCTTTTTACTAAATAACTTTTATTAGATTTTTAGAAGGAAAGAAAATCAGAAGAGCTTTTCCAGATTCACATATAAGCTCCTCTTCAGTTACTTTGGTAAAGTGTGCGAAGTATGACTCAGCGCTCTCCAGGATGGCCTGGCTCTCTCACCTCCCCTTTACCTGGCCCTTCCATTGCTCCCTGGGTTGCCCTTGTCTTGCTCTCCTGGGTTTGACCTCTGTCTCAGCAGGTTATATCTTCAGTGTGGTGCTTTGCCCTGGAAGCCGTCTTCAGCTGGTTAGTTTCACAGTTCAGGAGGCCCAGATTGCTCACACCCTTCAGGCATTAAAGGAGGCCCCTGGCATTCTCTTGTGAATTGGAGCAGAGTAAACCCAAGCAGTTTCATCTGCTTAAAGGGTCCTGTTTGCCTTTGGCTGCTTGAGGGTTCTTCTTAAGATGGGGTGGGGGGACAAACAAGTAATAGTTCAGCGCCCCAAAAAACCAAATGAGAACATATGTATCTGAGGCTGCTGGAGTGAGAGAAGAAAGAACAACAAGAAGAATGAAACCGATAAAGAAGTAGCAATTTAAGTCCAAAAAGGACTCAGACCTTTAGATTTAAAAAAAAAAAAAATTGTGATGTTGTGGATCAAACCTAGAGTCTTGCACATGCTAGGCAAACACTCTACCACTAAGCCACACTCCCCCAACCCTAGAGTTTATAGATTTCAAATAAGCTTCATCAGTAAACCATTCAAGTCGGTTAGAAATACAAGAAAACTTAATCACTTAGAAACCATTTTTTTCTTAAATTCTGAGTTTATTTGAGGACTAATTTCCCATTAGTGTATTATAGACCTATATTGAACTTTCTTTGCTTAAAATGCTCCTTTCCAGGCACAGTGGCACACACCCATAATCCTAGCAGCCTTGGGAGGCTGAGGCTGGAGGATCACAAATTCAAAGCCATTCTTGACAACTTAAGGAAAGCCTGTCTCAAAATAGAAAATAAACAGGAGTGGGAATGCCGCCCAGTGTTATGGTGCCCCTTGGCCTTGGGTTCAATCTCCACAGGAGAGAAATAGAGGTGTGTACGTTTTAGCATCATGGAACAAATCCTGTTTGCATACCTACATTTTTATCATTGGAGAATATCCAATAAATACCTCTTAACACCAAATACATGCCAAGAACAGTTGTGAATGATCAGGTTCAGGCCTGAAATAAAAAGGCGATATGAGGGATAATAATAATGAGAAACTATAAAGGAGGTTATTTACAAATGTGTGGGCATTTGTACATAGGGAAATCAACAAAGGATATTGCAATTATTCAGGGCTACCAATGATCAAGGGAGCTGTAGTACCTTCATTTTGAGAGGGTTACTTCCAGAACCAGGAGAACAGGGTAGATGCCAAGGGGCCAGTGGACCATCTTCTAAACTTCTAGATGGAATGGGATGCTTGGACCAATTAAATCAAAAGACAATGTGTTGAGGCTGGGCAAGAAGGTGTAGAACTCTTGTAACAGCCAGAAGCTGATCTAGTTTGGGTTTATATAGATAGGTGGTAGGTATTCGGAATGGTGGTACTTATCACAATAGGCAATAGGTAACCACAGGCTAGTGGACACCCTCTCACAGCAGGTGAACCAGACAATACACATCTGATGCTAATTGCCAGGTCATGAGATGCTTTTTAGTTCTGCAAAATTCAAGAACAAGGATCATTACTTCTTCAGGCTACCCTTTCAGTGATAGTTTGCCTACACACTTTCTGACATATTGCACGATGGATCAGACTAGAAGGGGCAGCTGTCGCAAGCCACTCTTATTGATCCCCAAACACAGGGTAATGAAAGAAAACATACTTAACTTGATTTCCATGGAGGACAAAGTCAGTCCATGGAGGACAAGGTCAGGTGAGATGAAATAGGGAGTCAGACTGTAACAGTGGTCCACTTTATGCTTTGAATGTAGCCCTTGCTTCTCTGCCACAGCAATTTATTTTTAAAATGGACATGTTTCTTTCTCTTCCTCTTTCACTGCTCCTCCCTAATCTCTCCCTGTCCCTAAACTCTGCCCCCTGACCGCCTAGCCCAATCTCAGGAGAAACAAGATTCTCTTTCTTCCCCACTCTAGGCAGAGTTATCTGTCCTTGAGTACAAACCCACCAAAGCAACAAAGTAATCCAGACTTTGGGGATGGTATCAGAAGATCTGCAGAAATGACTATCTCCCAAATTAACAAGTGAATCACAACTCCAACAGAGAACATATGGAATGTAGCCTTTGAATATGCTGGGCAGAATCGCAGCCTTTGGGACAGGAGTCCTCTGGTTTCTCTTTGGCTAGCAAAGCAATAAACCTTTTTTCCTTTTAGTCAAAGCTTTGTCCCTGTTATTGTTTTGGCATCGGAGACAAGAACTGAGATTTCGGCAACAAGACTTGAGATTAGATCTCAATACTTAGCTTCAGAAAGATAAACAGGGATAGTTCCTGCACCAGGTGGCTTATTTTCTAGTGGGGGAGGAAGACAATAAATGAACATACAAGGTATAGTCAAATAGAAAGAAAACCAGGTGAGACAAGGGAAAAGAGAGTGTGGGGAGGTCAGAGTAGAAGTCCTTGGAAAGTGGTTTGAGTACAAACTTCTTGAGAAAATATCCTGGCAGATAGGGACCTGCATAAAACAAGGGGTGTGAATCCTTGGGCAGAGATAACAAATGAAAGTCTATGTAAACACACTTCGGAAGCTCAAGGAATACCATGAGCTAAAGGTGATTTTTGTCTTCTAACTGCCACTGAACCAAGTAAAAGTTCTTTCCAGTAAATATTACCACCTCACATTAAGGTTGGCTGAGGAGACATGGCTGTGTGGAAAGAGCCACCTAGCAAGAGCTATGCCTCCCTGGAAACAAGCAGCCAGCCAACAGGGCACTGCAGGGGGGAGAGAGGATCAATATCCCAGATCACTCCTGACTCCTTCTGCTCTGTTGCCAATTCTTCCCATTCTGAAGCCTAACTGACACCATAGCATAAGAGCATCTGTTGGTGCAGAGCAGATAGGGAACCTTCCACGCTGGGCAATTGGTAGCACACAGCATAATGGACTGAGACAGTATTTGAAGCAGACTGCAGGTCTGCTCCTCAGACCCCTGCACAACCTGGCCACTCATGACTGCAGGAGGAAGAAATGATGACAGCATGTCAGACTACACGGGATGCTGGCTGCCTGTGTTCCTCCTGTGCTTCTTGCTGTGGGGTATAGTAAATCCACTCTGTCTATGACCCTCTGGTCCCAATACAGCAAACAGATAGACAAGATATATAAAGAGCAAAGCAGAAGTCAAATCCTGGCATTCCAGTTCTAAAACCAAAGTCACAAGTACAAGGAGGATGTACACGATTCCCAGTGTTGCACCTGTGGCCATTTGCATTAAAAGCGAACAAGCCAACGTTCTGGTCATGGGGATTAGGGGATTCTGGTCATGTTTCCTAAACAAATAATAAACAAATGCAAGCTATCAGAGAGGAAAAGGTATTAGCTACTAGAACAAGAGACCCTAGGCAATCTGAATTCTTTCAAGGTTTTTAAAAATGAACAAAAGATTAATGCCAAAAAGGACCTTTCTAAGCAAGGTCCTTTTTGGCATAAAGTTGACACTGACAATATTGAAAGGCACAAATTGGATTGTCTGGAAAACAATTGTGGGCCAAGTCAGGCTCTAAGCAGAATGATACAAGACAAGGAGTATCTGGGACCTTCTCTGACATTGCCACGATTCTTTTCCTCTTGTCCAGTGCTTCAGTAGGATAGATCTATTTAGTCACATTCAATCCATCTGCATGCCTTTTCCTACTGCTTATTTATTCTAAACCTTAAGTATTCAGTGTCAGCAGAGCAAGAATTAATGTGCTAGCTGAAATAAAAGAATGATCTTGGAATAATTACTAGTTATTTATATTTTAGGGACCTCATCTTCCATGAGCATCTCCCCACTTAGTGGTGGTCAATTCTAGATTGACTGGACTTGCTGCCCTTACATCTGAGCTGTAAATAAATGAACCTTTGGCCCAGTGCATCCCAAAAGTTACTCACCTGGTCTCAGATGTTTCAAGGGGTATTCTGGATGGTCAAATCCCTGGACAGAAGAGCCTAATAAAACTGACCTCAGCTCCAAGAGCTCATAGGACAATAGGAAATCTGAGATTAGAATTTTACCTTTACATATTTTACTTTTTTTCCATATTTTCTTTTAATTTCAAGCTTTTCAAGTCCTTAAAATAATAGATCTTGTCTCCCATAGAGACTCATCTAGTGTATAATTTTTTATTTCCACTGTACTGTCCCACAGATAAGGCATTCCTGTCCTTGCACCTAGGGACCAAGGAAGCAGAGGCATTGACAGCTCCTCTTCAACAGAAAAGGAGACCATGAATCCTTATTAAGGAATGTCATAATTCCTTGTTGTTAAAGAAGAAAAAAAGGCACAGAAACAGGGAAAGAACTACATAAGAGAAGGGACCATCACAAAGGACTTCTTACCATAAGGATGATTCGACTTCATTGGGGGATGAGCAATGACAAGGAGAGGAATATTTCCCAAAGAAAAAAAGGGCCTTGGCCAAGACTGATCAGACCCTGAATCTATAGCAGATTGAGCTCTAGTCCTGTGCCTTCCCCTAAAACTCCAAGTGCGAGCTATAATCTAAAAGACCCTTTAAGAGCTGGTATACTGGAAAAAGTATTTGAATGAGCATTGGGTCACCTAGAATGAGTGTTGATTCTTCACTAATTAGCATGTGGCCTTGGGCAGGACAACTAACCTCCCTATTGATGAGATGGCAGGAATGGATGAAATGGATTATTTAGGATATTATTAATAATGAAGTTCCAATCCTAAACCTTTTGTCATTTTAGAGTCTATGACTTTCTTAAGTGTAAAGATTATATAATTTTAGGGTTTAATTTCACAACACATTTATCCATTCAGTCATTTGTTCATTCATTTACTCATTCAATCAGTATTAACGGGAAAAAAAAGGCAGGAAAAAGTAAGCATCTTCAACATGCTCCTGCACCACATGCTAGCCTATGTGCTTGTTACCTTAGCTGCACATATTGTCAGGCATTCAAATCAGTTGTCATTTTCCCAAGGAAAAACCAGAGAGCAATTTAGTATAGAAATTAATTGTATCACATCTACCCCTATATGCAATAACAATCCTGCTATACCTGAAATATCAAGATTTTTTTCACTGAGGTGCTGAGAAATATCATTTTTACCTTCCAAGGCTGCCTCTTTATTATTTTTGACAAGGACGACAGTTAAGGAAACATCCAATTATGAATTTTGGAAATGATGAAGGAACAAGAATAGATTTAACCTTCTGCCATAAACAACCTGGACAAAATATATCAAACAACTGTTTTGAAACATTGGATAGCAGTTATTACAGAGTGTGTGATCCCTGAGAGACAGAAGTACATGTGAAAAGCCCTATGATTACTTTTCTATTCTGCTTGGAAAGAATTTAAAGATTGAGTAGGTGAGTGAGGGGAAATACAAACAGTAGGGAAGTTGGCCCTACTGAGGTGAGAAGGTAAAACTTAGATCTTAGATCATTGGATTCATGTAGAAGTACCCAGATAAAAAGCTCTAGAAATCAGTATAGGGTCCCCTTGAGTCTTTGTTAAGTATTTGTGCATGTTTAGAGTGAATCTACCCAAAGCTGACTGAGAATGGCCATGGACTTAGGAACTGAAATATCTGGAGCTCACATAGAAAGTAAAATTGTTCAATTCTCAGTCAGCTTGGACTGCAATAAGAAATTACCATAGTGGAATGGCTGAAACAACAGTTCTGGAAACTGAGAAGTTCATGTCCCAAGTGCTAAAAGATTTGTTTCTGTAGAGGGTTAACTTCCTGGTTTGCAGACAGTTGATTTCTTATTGCATCTTCACATGGTGGAGAAGGAAGAGAGAGAGAGTGAGAGAGAGAGAGAGAGAGAGAGAGAAGGAGAGGGAGAGAACATTTTGGTTTGGATGTAAGGTGTCCTCCAAAAAGTTCATGTGGTAATGAAGGCAGGAATGATCAGAGGTAAAATGATTAGTTAAAAGATCTGTAACTTAATCAGAGAATCCATCCATTTAATGGGTCAATAATTTGAATGAATTACTGGGTGGTAACTATAGGCAGGTAGAGCATGGCTAGAGGAATTAGGTCACTGAGGACACGCCCTTGGGAACTGTACTTTTTACCTGACTCCTCTCTCTCTGTTTCCCAACTGCCATGAGCTGAGCAGTTTTCCTTTACCATGCCCTTCCTCCATGATGTTCTGCCTCACCTCAGGCCCAGAGCAAGAGAATTGGCCAAACATGTATTGAACCTCTGAAAATAGTCATCCTCTTTTGTCTCCACACACAAAAGAATGATGTACCCTTGCCTCAAAAATGGGTTCAATCCCTAGCACCAGAAGAGAAAAGAGAGGAAAAGAAAAAGAAAGCAAAAAGTCAACTGATAAAATGGAAAAAAATATTTAAAAACCATATATTTGATAAGGAACTTGTCAAACTATATGAAGAACATTTATAATCCAATAATAAAATGACAAAACAGTTAAAATTGGCAAGTGATTTGAAAGGTATTTCTCCAAAGAAGATAAACAAATGGTCAATAAGCACATGCATGGATGCTTGAACTCATCAAAGGAATTGCAAATCAAAATCGCAATTCTTCATACCCATTTAGTAAAAACTATTGACATTTAAGTGTTGACAGAAGAAATTGGGGAAGAATTGAACCCTCAGACATGCTGGTGGGAATGTAAAATGATACTATAGAAAGTGGCTTGACAGTGTCTCAAAATTTTAAACATATAGTTCCCATGTGTTCCAGCAATTTTGTGCTTAGGTATACATGCATATATAAAAAAGAAATGAAAACAAAAAGCACACAAAATATGTAATAAAATGTTTAGAGAAGCACTAGTCATAATAGTGAAGAAGTAGAAACCATGTAAATGTCTATCAACTGATGAACAAATGGACAAAATGTGGCTTATTCATACACTGAAATATTATTCAGCAATATAAATAGTACTGACATAAGACAACAATATATATGAACCTTAAAAACATTATGCAAAGTGAATGAAGCCTGTCACAAAGAGTACACATTATGTGATCCTATTTATATAAAATCTACAAAATAGGCAAATCTATAAGCATAGAAAGCAGTTTAGTGGTTGCTAGGGGCTGACAGAAGGAGAATGGGGGGAGGTGGGTAATGCTAATGAACAAGAATTTCTTTTTGGGGTAATGAAAAATTCTGGAATTACTTATGGATAGTTGCATAACTGTAAATATACTGAAAAACACCAAATGTACACTTCAAATGTGTTAATTTGGCCCTGAGCGTGTAGTTCAGTGATAGAACGTGTTTGTAGACTACATGAGGGTTTAATTTCTTTGAAAAAGAAAATGTGAATGGAGGAACATTGGATTGTGTAGAGGTAAATGAGGGGTGGGAGAGTGAGGGGAAGGAAAGATGATGGAATAAGAAAAACATCATTACCCTATGTACATGTATGAGTACACAGTTTGACTCTACACTGTGTATAACCAGAGAAGTGAAAAGTTGTGCCCCATTTGTATACAATGAATCAAAAAAATTAAATTAAATTAAAAAAATAAAAAATAAATTAAAAATAGAAAGTGTGGATTTTATGGTAGTGAAGTATTTCCACAATACTGTTAAAAATATTATATGGGCATGAAAAGGTATCTTGTAGCCAAAATAATAATGCAAAATAAAAACAAAAATGAAGACCTTGTATTACCTAATTTTTAGACTTAGAATAAACTCATAGTAATCAAGACAAAAAGATACCAATCAATAAAATAGGATAGCTCAGAATAGACACATACTGTCAGTTGATTTTCAGAAAGGGGATAACAATTCAGTGGGTATAGATTTCAACAAATGGTTCTACAAAATTAGATATTTATATGCAAAAACAAACAAAAAACAAATTATTTCACACCATACAAAAAGTAGGTTTAAAAAATGTGTTGTAGCTCAGCCATAAAGAAAAATGACATTATGGCTTTTGCCCAATAAATGGATGGAACTGGAGACTATCATGCTATGTGAAATAAGCAAGTTCCAAAATGTCAAAGGTCAAATGTTTTCTCTGATATGCAGAAACCAATCCAAAATGGGGGTGGGGGTAAATTTTAAAAAAAGAAAGAGAGAAAGGGGGGGAAAAAGGAGAGGAAATTTCATCAAAATAGAGAAGATCAGTAGAGAAGACAAAGGGGATTGAGGAAGAGGAAGTAGGGACAGGACAAAGGAAGAACAGTGGAATGAATCTGACTAAAAATATGTGCATGTATAGATACGGCATAGTGGGTCTCAACATAGGGTGTATCCAAGGACACCAAAAAAAAAAAAAAAAAGTAAACTTTATATGGATTGAAAAGAGATCAGTGGAGTGGACAGGGATGTGGGGCACGGAGAAAGTGCTGGGAATGAATTGGAGCAGGTTGTATTCCATGTTTTTGTGATAATGTCAGGGTGTATCCTCTTGTATGTAACCAAAAAGAACTTAAAAAATGGGTCATAGGCCTAACTGTAAAAGTTAAGCATAAAACTTACAGCATGTAAGAAACAGAGAACATTTCTATATTTGGTTAGGCAAAGATTTATCAAATATGACATCAGAACTATAAATAAGAATTTTTATAAATGGATATTGTAAAAATTAAAACTTTGGTCCTGAAAGGACATTGCTAAGAAAAGGAAAAGCAAACCACTGTCAGGGATAAAATATTTGAAAATATTACAAAAAAATATGATTTTAGAACATGCAAAATATCCTTAAGACTAAAAAAATGAGAATATAAATGACTCAATAAAATGGGCAAAATATTTGATATTTACCAATGGAAATTTATAAATGACAGAGATGCTAAGCATCATTAGTCTTTAGGGAAATATAAATTAATATTATAATTAGTAACCTCACACATCAACAGTAGGCAAAATTTAAAAGATTGACGATGCCAGGTTTTGGAGAGGATGTGGAGCAATCAGAACTGGTGGGAATACAAAATGGTGCAGGCACTTTGAAAACCACTTGGCAATTTTCCATAATGTTAAGGACACATTTCTATAATGTTAAAAATTACCGCATGGTCCAGCAACCCTACCTCTATGTATTTATTCAGGAGAATTTAAAATGCATAACCACACTAATACTTCTACTGATACGTTCACACAGCTCTGTTCATAATGGCCCCAAATTGCACAAAACAAAACAAACAATTGTACATATAACAATGTACCACCCTGCAATAAAAAGGAATGAATGACTGATGTATGCAACATGGATGAATTCCAAAAGCATTATGTTAAATTAAGGATGGCTCACCGTATGATTTGGCTTACATGGATTTTACAAGAATTCATTGAATTCATTGAAAAGAATTCATTGGCAGAGAATACTTTATCTTTGCCAAGATCCAGGAATTAGGGAAAGGACTACTGACATGGGGCATCAGGGAAAGCATCTACACTTTTTTGTGGTGATGAGTATGCCCCTATACATGTTGGCCAGAATTTACCCAACTATACACGGAAAGTTGTCAACACATACTGAATGGAAATCATATCTCCATAAGGTTAATTAATAACAGCAACATCTAAACTGCTAAAGTCATAGGCACGGTGTCCTGTGGGAGAGAAATTTGACAAGGTATTAGGGACAGAATAGTGAATGAAGTGTCCCTTAATTCACAGAGATCTGAACTAAGAAAAGTGAATGTAAATAGTCATAGAAAGATTGCAGTTATGTTTAAGAAAATGCACACCATCCTCTCTGACACTGAAATCCAAAATGGAGTACAAGCTTTCTAGTTCAGGGTTAAGCAGACTTTCTTCTGGCTGGGAGAATTGAGACAGAACTTGGTAAAACGTCTTTTTACTTAGAGCACCAATCTCAACCAATAAGTGCTGGTCTCTCAAGTGTGACTTTGTGTTCCTGAGGTAGCAGTCACTGGGAAGCAGGACTACAACCCCCAACGATAACTGTGGTGCCACGGTGTTGTTACGGCTATAATCTACCTTTCATCATCTCTGATGTGATTCCAGAGTTTGAACTTGACCATTGATTCAGGCACTAGATTATCCTTTATTTTAAATCATGACTCTGCTTCCAAGTCTGGGGCAAATCAAGGTAGAAACAATATAAATTTCAGAGATGCTGAATTTTTAAAATTATTTTACATAATATACAGAGAAACACAAGTGCAGGGCAAAAATTTTGAATCCTACATCTGACTTGAAACCTCTGACTTCCCTGTCCTTTCTACCTTCCTGGAATAAAGGACACTAAATTAGCTTGATAGCTTCTAAACCCTGAAGCAGCAGGACAAGTAGCATGACCATACACCTGAGTGCTTCCTTGGGTTTTTCATTATTTTTTAAAGAGAAAATGAAGCAACCCATCTACTTTCACATCTCTTGTGAAGTGTATTTTATCTTTTGGTGTAAATACCACTTTCCGAATTATTCCAACTGGTGAGGTCTTTCTCCCATTTCTCATAATAAGGAAGACCATTCCTGCTCTCCGCAATGACTGGATAATGAGAAACCGTTTTAGTAGTTGAAAGAAATCTGAGATCAAGAGAAAAGGACCCACCTTGAAGGTGTAAAGAAAAGTAAAAGAAGTGCTTCCTCACCTTGGGGGTACATTTAAAAGCTTCCAGCCTCTAGCTCTCAATTAACAGCTTCACAATTCATTTCCCAAGCCAGGTTTTGCTGTGGTTGGGTCAAGTGGAATCATTTAGAAGTGTTGAGAGTTGTTCTACAGAGTCCTGAGACAGGGGAATACCTCCTCCTGATGAATCAACCAGGTCTGGCAAATCAGAAGGCACTGGAACAGAGTACTCTGTGCAGGGCATGTTAAAGGGGCCCCACAATGCTCTGGGCAAATGCATTTATTTGGTGAGGATTCTCTGTCTAGAGATGAAATAAGACAGCCAACAAGGCCAGGTATTTTGAGTGTATACTCTATCTAGGCTGCCGTAAATCCTGGGATTCTCAGTCTAAAGGCCAAGAAAACTATTTGTAAAAGCTTTAAAAATCAAATACAGCTCCTTCTTTTTCTTTCTTCTCCTAATTAAATGAGCACACATACATGATTGTGTCCACACAGAAACAGCATGGTCATCAAAAATAAGGACTCTAGCTTTAACTTCCCTGTACCAAATATTGTGTGAGTTAGGTCACATCTCTTGGTTTTGGTGTCTGCAAAGTGATAACAGCCTGCAAATCACTTTTGGTTATGTACTCAAATTCCCAGAAAATGTGTGTCCTGACTTGAAGAAGCTCCTGCATGCTCACCTTACACTTCAGCATTTAGTCACATGCGTACACTCATACATGTGCAGAGTAAGAACACAAAATTTTATACCTACACATTTTTATGTACATAGCCTCAACCCTATAGGCATGTGTTCAGACATATGGTGACACACAGGTGGTTGTATACAAGTGCAGACAGGAGTCCTTCTGGTCAGGATCAGCCTCATCCTTGTAACACATATGGCTCCCATCTCAGTGTGGGGCTTGTCCTCATTTTATCTTTCTCTGGGAAGTAGGAACTCAGGTGACTGAACCCAGCCTTTCCAGAACCTGTGTCCTAGTACTCAATCTACTCCTGGTACCTCCATTCTGTGCAATATCCCTGCTTTATTGGGAAGCCTGAGCATCAAAGCTTTCCACCACTGTCCTGCCTAGTCATAATTCCTCTCTTCCTCAAGAAAAAACACAGAACCTGGAACAAGATACAGACTCCAAGGGCCCACCCCTACTTCCTACAGCCATGCCCCACCTGCTTAAAGTTACACTCAATAATCCATTCAAGAGATTCAAGATGGTGGACCAGAAGGATGCTGCATTCCTTGTCACTCTGTAACTCGGGTTTCAAGCAGAGGAAAATCTATTTCTCTGTGAAGCAGTCTCTGCTGGCCATCGATCCCCTGCTGTTTACCCCATTTCTCCACCGTGATCACTGGCCATCTGTCAGTACATTGCCTACTTTTTGAGTGCAGATCACTCACTGACTGCTGCCTATCATTTGCTATTTGCCCATTTGCCCACCTCTTGCCTGCTCATTGTCTACCTTTCACCTACCCATCACCCACCACCCGAGGTCCACTTGCCAATTGTGTGCTAGGAGCCTGCAGACTACCAGCGGATCACCTGCTGCTCACTGTTGCCTGGAAGTCCATCGTCACAGTACCTGCAGGTTTGGTTATATGTGGCTACAGCCATTTTGAGACAATAGCCAGGACCCAAAGGACCCCAGATCCAATCGACTGCACCCCACCTCCAGGACCCCTGACCTGACCAACCACACCCCACCAAACTCGGTGCCCATGCCCCATGCTGCAGCTCCCCATTTGCCAACATGTTTGGAAGCCAGTGCAACCATCTTGGATTATCTTGAAAATAGAAGCTGACATCTTTAGGTGGAGCAAATCCCATCCTGAGACACCTCCTGGAGACTGGAAACTCATTGTCAGGTACCTCTCATGCATCAGGCTACTGAAGACTGGGATATTTGAATAGCATATGACTGTTACAGTGTAGATTTTTTTTTCTCTGTTTTGAAAATTTTTAAGTTTTTATTTCTTTATTTTTCTCACTCTATTTTCCTTTTGTTTACCTGTTTCCTCAGAGTCTCTTTCTCCCGTTTCTCATGCTAACCACCATCTTCTTTTGATTCTGCTTTCTCATGGATCATATACTTCCTACTATCTAGTACTTCTATATACTCTTTTCTTATCACATTAATAGCTATATTCTACACCCCTCCTCATCCTCTTTGTCCACCATTAGGAACTGTAGACCTCACTGCAATTCCATTGGTTATACTGTAGATAATAATCGAACTCATCCTCTCTGTTCTTTATGACCACACTGTTAACATCATCATAGGGGCTATTTGGTTTAGGGCTGCTTATTGTCTGTACTGGGTGCTGTAATATTGATTTCCCTCTTAAAGAAGAGGTTTTAGAAACCTGCAGTGTCACTATAAGACTATAAGGAGGAAACTGCAATAACCCAGATCTGCATAGCTAGATTGGAAGTTACGTGAACAACATGAAAAAACAAGGGAAGAAAGTGTTCCAAACAAATCATGATTCTATATTAGTAGAATCCAATGACAGCATGATAGAAGAAATGTCAGAAAAGGAGTTCAAAATGTGTATTATAAAAATAATTTGCAAAGCAAGGGATGAGATAAGAGAGCAAATGCAGGCAATGAATGATCACTCCAATGTACAGTTAAAAGAGCAACTGCAGGAAGGAAAAGATAATTTCAACAAAGAGAAAGAAATTCTGGGGGAAAAAAAAAACAGAAATCCTTGAAATGAAGGAAACAATAAACCAAATAAAAATCTCAATGACAAGCATCACCAATAGATTACATCACTTCAAAGATGGAACCCCAGACAATGAAGACAAAGTATTTAATCTTGAAATTAAAGTTGACCAAACAGAGAAGATGATAAGACATCATGAACAGAACCTCCAAGAATTGTGGGATATCATGAAAAGACAAAATTTAAGAATTTTCTGGATTGAGGAAGGCACAGAGATACAAACCAAAGAAATGAGCAATCAATGAAATCAATCAATTCAATGAAATAATAACAGAAAATTTCCCAAACCTGAAGAATGAAATGGAAACTCAACTACAAGATGTTTACAGAATACCAAATGTACAAAATTACAACAGATCTACAACAAGATACATTATAATGAAAATGCCTAACACCTAAACTAAAGATAGAATTTTAAAGGTTGTGAGAGAAAAGCATCACATTACATATGGGGGAAACCAAAACAGATATCAGCCGATTTCTCAGCCCAGACCATAAAAGCTAGAAGGGCCTGGAAAAACATATTTCAAGCTCTGAAAGAACATGGTTACCAACCAAAAATCTTATATCCAACAAAACTAACCATCAGATTTGAAAAGGAAATAGAATCCTTCCATGATAAACAAAAGTTAAAGGAATTTACACATAGAAAGCCAGTACTACAGAACATTTTCAGCAAAATATTCCATGAGGATGAAATGAAAAACAACAATGTAAGTGAGCAAAGGAAGGAACTACCCTAAAGGAAAAGCCAATCAAAGGAGGAACGAAGTCAAGTTAAAAACCAAAGATAAGCCAAAATGACTGGGAAAACAAACCATATCTCAATAATAACCCTGAACATTAATGGCCTAAACTCATCAATCAAAAGACATAGTCTTGCAGATTGGATTAAAAAGAAAGACCCAACAATATGCTGCCTTCAAGAGACTCATCTCATAGAAAAAAGACATCCCCAGACTAAAGGTAAAAGGATAAGAAAAAATACCACCCACATGGAGTCAATGTACAAGATAAAGGGGACTTCAAGAAGTTAGTCAAAAGGGATAAGGAACCACATTTCATACTACTTAAGTGAACCACAAATCATGAAGTCATAAAGCCTGAAAATATTTAAGCCTGAACAACAGTGCACCCATGTATGTCAAACAAATCCTTCTCAATTCCAGGAACCAAATAGACCACAACACAACACTTCTGGGTGACTTTAACACAACACCATCACCACTAGATGGATCTTCCATACAAAAACTTAACAAAGAAACCATAAAACTCAAGAACAAAATCAATAACTTAGACTTAACAGACATATATAGAAGATTCCATCATCAACAAGTGAATACACTTTCTTCTCAGCAGCACATAGATCCTTCTCTAAAATAGACCATATGTTATGCCACAAAGCAGCCCTTAGTAAATACAAAAAAATAGAGATACTACCTTGTATTATATCAGATCATAAAGGAATAAAATTAGAAATCAATGATAAAATAAAAAACAGAAACTACTCCAACACCTGGACACTAAATAATAGGGTATTGAATGAAGCATGGGTAACAGAAAACATCAGGGAGGAGATAAAGAAATTCTTAGAGGTAAATGAGAACAATAATACAACATCTCAAAATCCCTTAGACACTATGCAAGCAGCACTAAGAGGAAAATTCATTGCATGGAGCAAATTCAAGGAAAGAATAAAAAGTCAACAACTAAATAACCTAACATTACATCTCAAAGTCCTAGGGGAAAAAGAAAAAGAACAGAACAACACCAAAAGTAGTAGAAGACAGAAAATAATTAAAATCAGAACTGAAATCAATGAAATTAAAACAAAAGAAACAATTCAAAAAATTGACAAAACAAGAAGTTGGTTCTTTGAAAAAGTAAACAAAATAGATAAACCCTTGCCACACTAACAAAGAGAAGGAGAGAGAAAACTCAAATTAATAGAATTCATGATCAAAAAGGAAATATCAAGACAGATACCATTGAAATACATAATATAGTTAGAAGTCACTTTGAAAATCTATACTCCAACAAATAGAATATTTAGTTTTCTAGATATTCTAGACATCGACAAACTTCTAGAGACATATGGTCCTCCCAAACTGAATCAGGAGGACATAGACAATTTAAACAGATCAATTTCAAGCAGTGAATTAGAAGAAGCCATGGAAAGCCTACCAACCAAGAAAAGCCCAGGACCAGATGGATTCTCAGCTGAGTTCTACAAGACCTTGAAAGAAGAACTTATACCAATACTCCTGAAAGTATTTCATGAAATATAAAAGGAGGAAACCCTTCCAAATTCATTCTATGAAGTTAGTATCACTCTGATACCCAAACCTGACAAAGATACATCTAGGAAAGAAAACTTTAGACTAGTATCTCTGATGAACATAGATGAAAAATCCTTAATGAAATTCTGGCAACTCACATACAAAAACATATTTTTTTAGTTGCTTTATTTTTATTATTATTATTATTATTATTATTATTACAGACTTCATTTTGATTCATTGTCATTTCTATGGTTGTGCATGATGTACATTCATAATCATACATGTAAATAGGGTAATGATGCCTGCTCATTCCATTTTTCACACCTCCACCCCCTCCCCCTCTCATTTCCCTCTACATAATATAATATAAAGTTCCTCTATTCTTCTCTTAACCCCCATCCAGTAGGCCTGAATCTTCATCATGTTGGATTAGGATCAGACTTCCTTAACAAGATGTCCAAAGCACAAGAAATCAAAGCAAGAATCAATAAATGGGATGGACTCAAACTAAAAAGCTTTTTCTCAGCAAAGGATACAATTGATAATGTGAAAAGAGAGCCTACAGAGTGGGAAAACATAGTTACCACACACACTTCAGATAGAGCACTAATCCCCAAAATTTATAAAGAACTTACAAAACTTTACACCAAAATTACAAAGAACCCAATCAATAAATGGGTCAAAGCTCTAGACAGACACTTTACAGAAGATGATGAACAGGCAATCAAAAAATATATGAAGAAGTGTTCAACATCTCTAGTAATTAGAGAAATGCAAATTAAAGCAACTCTAAGATTTCATCTCACTCCAATTAGAATGGCTATTATCAAGAACACAAACAATAATAGATGTTGGCTTGGCTGGGGGAAAAAGGCAATGTTTTATATTGCCAGTGGGGTTGCAAATTGGTTCAGCCACTCTGGAAAGCAGTGTGGAGATTCCTCAGAAAACTTGGAATGGACCCACCTTTTGACCCACTTATCCCACTCCTTGGTTTATACACAAAAACATATTAAGAAGATAATGTAACACAATCAAGTGGTGTTCATGCCAGGGATGCAACATGGTTTCAACATCTGGAAATCAATAAATATAATTCATTGCATCAATAAAGGTAAGGTTAAGAACCATATGATTATTTCAATAGATGCACAGAAAGCATTTGATAGAATACAATACCCCTTCAGATTCAAAACACTAGAATAGAGACAGTAGAAATGTGTCTCAACATTGTAAAGGCTATTTATGCTAAGCCCATGGTCAACATCATTCTTAATGGAGAAAAACTGAAAGCATTACCTCTAAAAACTGGACAAGGTAAGGATGCCCTCTTTCACCACCTCTGTTCAACATCAAGCTTGAAATATTAGCCAGAGAAATTAGACCAAAGAAATTAAAGGGATACAAGAAGGAAAAGAAGAACTCAAGATATCACTATTTGCAGATGACATGATTCCATATTTAGAAGATCCAAAAAACTCCACCAGAAAACTTCTAGAACTTGTAAATGAATTCAGCAAAATAGCAGGATATAAAATCAGCACAAATAAATCTAATGCATTTCTATTCATAAGTGATGAAAGCTCTGAAAGAGAAATTAAGAAAACTACTCCATTCATAATAGTCTCAAAAAAAATTAAATACTTGGGAATTAATCTAACAATAGAGGTGAAAGACCTCTACAATGAAAACAGCAGAACACTAAGGAAAGAAATTAAACCTTAGAAGATGGAAAGATCTCCCATGTTCTTGGATAAGCAGAATTAACACTATCAAAATGGCCATACTTCCAATGGCACTGTACAGATTTAACACAATTCCATTTAAAATCCCAAAGACATTCCACATAGAAATAGAGAATACAATCATGAAATTCATCTGGAAGAATAAGAGACCCAGAATAACTAACACAATCCTGAGAAAGAAGAGGTATCACAGTACCAGAACTTAAACTCTACTATGGAGCAATAGTAACAAAATTGGCATGGTTTGGGCATCAAAATAGACAGGTAGACCAGTGGTACAGAATAGAAGACCCAGAGAAAAACCCACATAAGTAGAATTATCTCATACTAGACAAAGGGCCAAAAACATGCAATGGAGAAAAGATAGCCTCTTCATCAAATGGTACTGGCAAAACTGGAAATCCATATGCAATAAAATGAAATTAAACCCCTATCTCTCACACTGTACAAAACTCAACTCAAAATGTATCAAGGATCTAGGAATTAAACCTGAGACCCTTCATCAAATAGAAGAAAATGTAGGCCCAAATCTTCATCATGTTGGCTTAGGACCAGACTTCCTTAACATGACCCGTAGATTGCAAGAAATAAAAGCAAGAATCAATAAATGGGACAGATTCAAAGTAAAAAGCTTTTTTTCAGCAAAGGAAATAATCAACAATGTGACAAGAAAGCTTACAGAGTGGGAGAAAATATTTTCCACACATTTCAGACAGAGCACTAATCTCCAAAATTTATAAAGAACTTAAAATACTTTACACCCAAAATACAAAGAATCCAATCAGTAAATGAGCTAAGGAACTGGACAGACACTTCACAGAAGAAGATATACAGGTGATCAACAAACATATGAAAAGTGCTCATCATCTCTAGTAATTATAGAAATGAAAATTAAAACCACTCTAGGATTTCATCTAACTCCAATTTGAATGGCTATTATTAAGAACACAAGTAATAAGTGTTGGTGTGGATGTGGGGGAAAAGGCACACTTATACATTGCTGATGGAATTGCAAATTGGTGCAGCCACTCTGGAAAGCAGTATGTAGTTTCTTCAGAAAACTTGGAATGGACCCACCATTTGACCCAGCTCTCCCACTCATCAGTTTATACCCAAAGAAGTTAAAATCAGCATACTACAGTGATGCAGCCACATCAATGGTCATAGCTGCTCAATTCATAATAGCTAGACTGTGGAACCAACCTAGATGCCTTTCAATTGATGAATGGATAAAGTGACTCTGGTATGTATGCACAATGGAATATTACTCAGTCATAAAGATGAATAAAATTTACCAGCATTTGCTGGTAAATGGATGGAGTTGGAGAATATCATGCTAAGTGAAATAAGCCAAGCCCCAAAAACCAAAGGCCAAATGTTTTTTCTGATGAGTATATGATGATACATAAGGGGGGATAGTGGGTTGTGGGGAAGAGAAAAATGGAGGAACTTTGGATGGTGTAGAGGAAAATGGGACGGGAGGGGTTGGGGGAAGGAAAGATAGTGGACTGAGACTGACGTTATTACCCTATGTACACAGATGATTACATGAAAGGTGTGAATCTACATCATGCACAACCATAGAAATGAAAAGTTGTACCCCATTTGTGTACAATGAATCAAAATGCAGTCTTCAAAAAAAAAAAATAAAAAGGAGAAAAATAATCTATTCAAGTTATTAATCTATCAAATGAATTAATTCACTGATGTGATTACAGCTCTCATCGCTGCTTAAAAGCCTTGCCTCTAAACTTCCTGCACTGGGGATCATACTTTCAAAGCAGGAGGACTTTGTGAGATATTTCTAGATTCAAGCCTGACATACACACATATGGGCACATCCCTATTCATATGCACTCATGCACTTATATACCTCTACACACATATACACACATAGGCCATATTTACACATGCACACATGCTCATCAATACACATGTACATATACACACACACAGGTATATATTCTCTCCCTCTTGCCTTGGTTCCCTTCCTGGCATCACCATGATAAGCTGAGTCTAAAGAATACTACTGGTGAGTTGTTGGAGGTTAGACCCTGTAAATCCTGGTCTCCCTGAATGAAGAAGGAACAAGAACATTGGAAGGAAGTTATCTACCTAGAGAAGAGAAGAAATTCCAAAACAGTTTGCTGAGCCCAGCAGACCTGTGGGGAGGTCAGGCTGAAGGGATGCACAAAGCAAGAAGGTTCCAAGAAGACTGGGAGTCTCATGGTGAAGAAAAAATGCAAAGCACTTCCTGCACATCACATCTCAATGTGGATGGCAGAGGTTCACCACAAGCTCCTTTACATGCCTGAATCAGTCTTCTGAGCCAGATGGTGCCACTCCCAGGAGCCTGAGCCACCCCACCATGAGAAGCACAACTCATGGAGAGGGAAGGGTGACATGACATTAGAGATCTCCAGAGAAACAGACCAATATGGCTTGCATATAGAGAAAGATTTATTATAAGGAATTGACTCATGTGGTTATGAGGCTGGTTAGTCCAAAATCTATGGTGTAGATGAGTAGCTAGGGGCTCAGCAGATAGCTACAGGCTATCTGTTGGCAGAATTCCTTCTTTCAGGGGCAGGTCAGTCTTTGGTTCTATCCAGGCCTTCAACTGATTGGATAAGCCCCACCTACATTGAGAAAGGTAATCTGCTTTACTCAGTCTACAGAATCAAATTTTAATATCACCCAGAAACATTCTCACAGACACACCTCAGAATAATGTTTGACCAAATATCCGGTTACCATGTCTCTACAAAATCCACACATAAAACTAACCATCACACTTACCCAGGACTTTCGTTTGACACCACAGGATTCTATGCTGCGGAGAGGGGCAAGTCTGGCCACAATTTGGGCAAAGTCAGGCTCAGAATACAAAGCTTCTGCTTCCTGGAATGGTGCATTCTCACTGTGCCCAAATTGCTGCTCAGAGAGGGTAGGATGCCAATTCATTGTCCACAGCTCTCCTGTCTGGCAAATCTTCAAGTCCCTGCCAGACAAACTGAGCTGTTATCCCAAATACCAGAATGCCAGGGTGTGTCTTCATAAGAGTGTATGTGTGGCCTTTGAACATCAGCTTTCATCCTCCTGGAAGCTCTTATAGCTTTGCCAGTACATAAGGTGTCCCTGTTCTGTCTCCTGCCTCTGCATTTTCTGCCTGCTATAGGGGCACAACCCCCATCACTCTATACCCCATTGCCAGTCCTGGCTCCTCCTTATCTAGCACATACCTTCACTTTTACAAGATCCCTCTCCTTGTGGCCACCAGTCTTCTACTTCCATCCACTGCTGAGCCTCTGATTTGGGCTTCTGCCTGCTTTATCTCCATAAGACTAAGGGTTGGGAGCTGACCTATATAGCCAGACAGGTTAAAAATTAGGGAGCCCCATTTTCAGATAAATTGTGTCTTTTCTCCTTGTTCCTCTTAATAGTCATTGAACAAGCTTCTGCCAGCACCTAAACCTCTTTACTGAGAGAAAGCAATGGCAGCTCTATATCCCCTGTGTTTGAATTGCCAGGGGGATCATTTAAGGTAAGATACCCAGTAAGCCTGAAACCCAGGACATAGAGTTGGGGAGATGGAGGCAATACAGCCCCACAGAGAGGCAGTGTCCTACATAAGTGAGGGTGCTTTCTTGATTAGACTGCCCCAGCTCAAATCCCATACCTCCTGGCTGCTAGCTGTGCCCCCTGAGATCAGAAGTGTGGCTCCCCTGCCACAATATCCTGCAGAATGGAAGAAATGAGAGTGTATGCATTCACAGGGACTCTGAGAGGTGTAAATGCTTCAATGCTAGCTTGGAGCAACTGGGCTCTGAGCATTAAATTTTATTCTTTCTTCCAGGCTTTTCTCTCTGGTCCCCAACTCTGACTTAGGATGCAAAATGCATTGTTTTGTGTGCCATGAGGGAGTAGAAGAGTCCTGATCAACAGAAATGGAGACAATGTTACCTGTGATTGAAATACCCAACAA
>JAJEJO010002669.1:227992-285149 GCA_020662805.1 Glaucomys volans
GCACTATGCTCTGCATGTCCCATTACTCAATTCACACTGAAACTCTGTGATGTAAGATTTTCTCTACGGAAAAACTAAAGTATAAGTTAAAGTATGAACTAAGAATTAAAAGGTTGATTTTGTTAACATTGCAGAGCTAATGGATACCAAGGACTCCAGAAAGGCAGAGAAACGGCTTCATGGGCTCATCCCCACGTGACTGCCCATGGGAGATTTAATGAGGCAATGTCACTGGAATGCTAACCAATGTCAAATGGCCACCTTTCTTGGGCTGGGGATGGAGACTTAGAGTTGGAATTGAGCACATCTATATTTTTCCCAGGTATGGGCCAGAGACTGCAAAGAGAAACATGCTGCTTCATTCCTTCAGGAATTAAGGTAAAAAAAAAAAAAAAAGAAAAAAAGAAAGAAAACACTCGAGAGAAAGATAACTTGATGACAATAGGAAAAGAATTCTGTAAACTTCAGTGAAAAAAAACTGCTTTATTTAATGGTCAACTAAGCAAGATACAAAGAGCTGTTTATGGGATATTGTCTTCAATACCTGTTTTACATTGAGATCTTGTTTAAGAAATCTAGTGGGAAATCATGAAGGATGGACTACTGGGCCCAGGAACATTCTTCACTGACATCAGTCCCCTTTTGTGGACTGTGCGTACAACTCATGCCAGTGAAGAGTGAGACACTTTCATCCTCAGCCTCCCCCTATTCAACTCATATGATGTGACTGGACCTTAGCCTCTTAATGATGCTCCACCAAACAAGCCCCAAAACTAAAGAAAAAAGGGGTGGGAAGGTTTGGAGGCATGATCCTGATTTGCCTTTATTCTATGAACTGGGATTAACATTATTCTACACCTAAATATCACAATTCAAGAAGAATAAACGTATATCTAATCATTAGTTATCAGGAGCAAATTTCTGATCATTTATTGCTTTGGTTCTTAATTATTTCAGGGAACCAAGGATATGAGTATTAAAGGCAGCTAGTGAGAGAGAGAGTATTTGCTTACTCAATTAGGTAATTAATTTTTCTCCATTTCTTAAAGATGATAGGAATGAGTTCATGTCTCCTGAGCCTTCAGGAGAAGCCAGCTCTTAGCTGGAGGAAGCAGGTGCTGCTGGCTTCTCTCCCTGGTGTAAGGAGGTAGCAGTGAGGATTTGAAGCAGAGCGACTCCTATTCAGACTCACTCTGGACATGTGGACTGTAAATGAAACCTGTTATCAGAAATGGTGTCAGTCAAATGCCAGATGAGTCCACTAGAGAGGGGAAGAGTAATGATAGTGATATAAACTATAATGACCATCACCATCTCAAATTCCAGCCACAAGGAGGCTGTAGGGTGGTGCCCAGGTTGGTGCAGCAACGATACAGTGGCATCAGAGACTGCCCCTCTCCACTTTTCCACTCTGCTGCCTTGGAGGTTGGAGATAACTCCCTTCATGTTTCCTGAAACCACTCCTAGCTCAAAATGTAAACATGACCATGCTCAGGACACAGGACAAGGCATCTTCTTCCCTACAGTGGTCCTATCAAGGAGGAAAACTTTCTCCCTCTGACTTTTCTTCCCATTCCCTTTGGCCCTAGGTTGGGTCATGAGCCCATGATCTTGTCAGAAAAGAAACCAGAAAAGAAAAAATTTGACATTCTTTCTGTGGGTGATGGAAATCATAAGGGATAGATAGACGCAAGTGGTGGGAACCCGAGGTTAAGGGAAAAATTCTATAAAACGGGACAACTGTGCTGATCCCCACATGCTTTCTTTGCTAAGAAGTTATGTACTTGCAGCCCTGCCTGACCTAAGTGGATAGGATTTGTCACATTCCTCAGCAAATTACCCACTATCTGCAGGAAAAGTGCATGCCCAAATAATGTCAATAATAAGAGGAAGTTAATTTACCCTGAATGGGGAGAATTTTGTGACCCTTTTCATACCAGATCCTGAAACTCAGGGAGATAAATATAATTCCTCCTAACCAAAAAATATGTAAAAATTTAGGGTTAAGAATCCAATTAGAAGTTGGGCGCAGTGGCGCATGCCTGTAATCCCAGCACTTGGGAGGTTGAGGCAGGAGGATCCCAAGTTCAAAGCCAGACTCAGCAACTTAGCGAGGCCCTAAGCAACTCAGTGAGACCCTGTCTCTAAATAAAATACAAAATAGGGCTGGGGATGTGGCTCAGTGGGGGAGTGCCCCTGGGTTCAATCCCCAGTACCAAAAAAAAAAAAAAGGAATCCAATTAGAGATGGGAGTGGTGGCACATACCTCTAATCCCAGCAGCACTCTACCAACTGAGCTATATCCCCTCCCAGCAGATCGGGAGGCTGAGGCAGAAGGATTGAATTCAAAGTCAGCCTCAGCAATTTAGGGAGGCCATAGGCAACTTAGCAAGAACATGTCTTTAAATAAATAAATAAATAAAAAGGACTGGGGGTGTGGCTCAGTGGTTACGTGTCCTGGGTTCAATCCCCAGTACCAGAAATAAATAAATAAATAAATAAATAAATAAATAAATAAATAACATCCAATTAGAACCAGTCATCATGGGCCAAAGTAATCTACAGTTATTATGGCAGTTGGAACTTGAAAGTTTAATATCATCATTCTGTCAGCCAAAAGTCAAAAGTCGAGAGGTGGACCTGGGTGGGAGTCTCTGGAAACTTCTCTGGTATCCTGTTTTAGTCAGCTTTTTCACTGCTACAACTAAAAGACCCATCCAGAACAGTTGTAGAGGAGGAAAAGTTTATTTGAGGGCTCACGATTTCAGAGGTCTTAATCCATAGAAGACCAGCTCCATTCCTTAGGGCTAGAGGTGAGACAGAACATCATGGTGGAAGATTGTGGCAGAGGGATGTGGCTCACATGGTGATCAGGAAGCAGAGAGAAAGGTCTTCACTTGCAGATACAAACACATACCCCAAAGGCGTGCTCCCAATTCCCACCTCCTCCACACCCTACCACTTCACTTACCACTCAGTTAATCACTATCAGGAGGTTAATTCACTGATTGGGTTAAGACTCTGACATCTCAGTCTTCTCCTCTGAACCTTCTTGCATTGTCTCACTTGTGAGCTTTTGGGGGACACTTCACATCCAAACCATAACAGATCCCAATAAAACTAGAGTACAGGAAAGGCAATTTGTTCCTCTCTCTCCCTTAAAAGTGTCCCCTCTTTCCTGTCCCTTCAATTAACTCATGCCTATTACTCTGAGCAGCATGTCTGAAAAATTTCTGACATGATCTCGAGAATCAGGATTTAAGGGGTGGGAGTCTCTGTGCTGCCTCAGTTTCCCAGAAAGACCCCCGCCCTGGAATAGAGGGATAACTGAGAAAGTAAGCAAGTGACTGTGTTGCCTATATACCCACACAACAGAGTCTCAGTCTTTTGTGTGTCTTGGCACACGCTCTTCCCTTTGCCCTTGCTTCTCCAACCTTTCTTTACTTGGCAAACTTGATTTAGAAAGTTCACTCACACACCTGTGAATTTCTTCAACTCCCTCGCATAGAAATTCATTTCATTAGATCCAACACTGCACAATGTGCTCTGTTAGCTTCCCTGTCTGTTCCTGGAATGGAAACCCTTTAATTTCTGGAAAGATGTCTTTACTTTTTTATGTTCCTACCTCAGCCCACACTGTGCCAAGACTCTTGAGCTCACAGGCTCACTCTTGCTGAATGAATGAGTAATGTTAAAATACAACGCACACTGTGCTTATGCTGCTTAGGACTTTTGGGATAGCTAAGGAAAGGAACAGAAAGACAGTTCATGGGACTGTGACTATTGCTGAATTAGATGCTGCTTCTGTTTAGGGAAGGATCAGGTGAAGACCACTGTACCACAGGACGTGGGTCTCCTTCAAGTGTGACCAACCTAACCCTTATGTTTTACATCTAGAAAAGGTGATTCTCAAAACCCAGTATGAGACCACCATGGCAGATATATGTCTTTACACATTTGTCCAAACATATGGAATGCACAACACCAAGGGTGAACTTTGTAATAACGGCTTGGGACTGTAGACTCATCGATTGTAACAAATGTACCTCTCTGTTGGGGGATGTTGATAATGGCGGAGGAGACTGTGCATGTGTAGGGCAGGGGCATGCGGGAGATCCATGCACCTTCTGCTCAGTTTTTCTGTGAACCTAATGATGCTCTAAGAAGTAAAGTCAAATTTCGCCTTCATGTATGTGTGGAAAGCTTTAATCAAGTATGGAAAAATGGATGAGCAAAGGGAGGATCAGTGGAAGAAAGCAGCTGGAGGAGGAACGGGGTTGAAATGGAGAGGGTCAAATTCCATGCATGTGTGATCTAATAAAAAAAAAGAAAGAAAGTCTATTAAACTAAACAAATAAATACAAAAACAAAATACAGTCTATTGGTGTATGTGTGGCAGGGGTGGGGGGAAATCTAGTGTATGTGTCCTCCTCATTGCAACTATACCAAGTAACTATTTATGTAGTGGCTTAAAACTACAAATGTCTTGCAGCTTCTTAGATCCAGTGCCCAACATGGGTCTTAGGGAGTTAGGAGCTGCTTTCTTTCCCAGAGGTGCTGGGGATGAGTCCATTCTTTGCCTTTCACAGATTTTCAAGGCCACCTAGATCCCTTCCTCCATCTTCAGAGCCAGCCATGGTAGATAGGTCAGCTACTTCCCACATTACATCTTCTTCCATTGGCCCAAAGAACCCTCAACCTCAGCTGGGAACATCTCTATTATTTTAAAGATTTATGCAATTAGATCAGGTCCACTGAGATAATCTATAGTCGTTTCCCTTCCCAAGCCTTACTGTCATCTGCAAAGTTCCTTTGCTATGTAAACTGCATAACCACAGGTTCCTGGGATGACAATGTAGGACAAGGACTTCATGAGGGCCCTTGGTCTGCCCACCATGTAAAACATTCACATGAGGGATTTGCTATGGAGAGTGTCAGATTACACTCACAGAGATTGAGATTGGAGGTATGTGTTGGGGGAGACACAAGGTTCTGCAAGTGTAACAAGCCTCAGACAACCCTAACTTGGAAGACCTGAGGAACCTTCTTTAAGAAACATGAATGTGGTATGCACAAGTACACACACTGTGTCCACAGTTTCAACTGATGCTCAAAGGATCCTTTGGAGACAGAAAAGAAATGCTTACACCCATTCAGACATGGATGCCTCACATTTAGATTATGGAACCCTTTCTGCCATCAACAAGGAAAATGATAACACTGTCCACATCCTTGCCAAGAGATCAAACGGTGAGAAAAACAGCATCACTGATCAAGAGCACAAACTGGCCTGGAGGCTGCTCTGCACTTGTGCAGAGGAAGGACAGACCCCTCTCTCCGGGTCCCCTCCCCACAGGCCTGAGGGTCACTGGAGACCTCCTCTGCATCTGCCATGCTGGGCCTGCACAAAGGCCCCATTCAGTCAGTTCACCCTGCTGAGCGCCCTCCCCCAAGTCTGCTTCAAGAGCTTCCTCTGCAGGGAGGGGAACTTAGTTCTGGGGCCCTGCAAGATCCATCTCCCTTGCAGGCTCAGCTCTGTATGTGTGCTCTGCTGCTTTCTGACCTAATTGTTTGTAATTATGAAGTAGTATGATACGAAATACTAATGGAAAATTTGGGGGGGGTTACCTTCTAAAGTCTAGGGAGAGTGTATGTGCTTGCCTGGTTAATAGGAAAGGGATTGTATTTTCTAGATCATTAATTTATCATTGTTAAGGCTCCAAATACAGCACTGTGTGAGTCAGCATAGGAATAGGCTTTGTTGCTTCCATTTCCCTGGGACTACAACTCCAGCTCCTAAATGTGAAAACAGATTCAATTTGGTAGGATCCCACCCCTACCCTGTAAAGGGTTATTTATCTCTTTTATTCTCAAAATGGGTGATTTTAATAAGATCCTCACAATTATCTCTGCATAGTATTGAATACAAAGGGAGCACCTTAGGGGTTGGAAAACCTATTGAGCTGCCCCTGTTGGGAGTGGGCACAGCAAACTCCTCCCTGCCCCTCTGCCCTCAGGAGAACCACCAGGACCAGATCACTGTTCTAGATGGTGCACCCCTTCTGCAGGACTGTCCCAGGGAAGGGATGGAGCTGGCATTAAGAAACAGGCAGCCCCCACACTGGCTTGGGTTGAGATGTGGATGATGAAGGATGGAGAACAGATTCCTAAGACAATTCCCCAGCAGTACACATTTCCCCAAACCTTCCCTCCCATCTTCACCTGGGGGACACCCACCCTCACCAGGGGCAGCTCCATTTCATCTGTGTACAGGATCCTTGCCTTCTGGCTCACCAGCAGTGGGTGGTAGCAGGGTCCTAAGGAACAGTCACACTGTCATGCACAGAGACATCCACATGGGGGTCCTGCACATGGTCAAAGCAGGAAGACCCGCTAGGTACTCTAGGCTCTCTTCCCCCTTGTGCCTCTTCATAGATATTAGCTCCACAAACACATTCTGGACTTTACATGCACACACACAGAAAGAGTCTATATAGCCTTGACCCATTATGACTTTGGAGCTTATCATTGCCTTAACACATGTACTTCACTAACTGGAAAGCAAGCTCTGGGAGGTGAGCCAGGCCCTCCTGCCCACACCCCTCCACTGCACCTGGGACCCAGCAGGTTTCAGTCAATAGTTCTTGGAGGATTGAATGGACCAAAGAACAAAGGAATGAGTGAATGTGCCCTGGATACTGTCATATACCTCATCTTTGCCTACCTGCCAGTCTCCCCTGGCCCTGGCCCTTCCTACCCCAGGCATGAAGGAAGGTTGGTCTCTTCCAGGAAGCTGCCTTGCTGTGCTCCATTCTGCCTTTATCTTTGTTTCTTAACTCTTTGGAGCCACTAGGTACTTTCCTGTATATAGGTCCTTCACTCTCCTGCTCACTCTAATCCCAATTTTCAGAGAGAAAGTTGTGTGCTAAGAGAAAATATCATCATCTGAATCAGTTGGTTCTTCAGTTAAAGATAGAAAGTATTGAGAGTGCGATTTTTTAAATAAAAAAGATATTTTAAATTATCCTTACAGTTAATCTTTTTAGTTCCTCTAAAAACACTGAGATCATTGACCACCAGAGTTGATTACCAAGGGCTATCAACACTTTAAACCAGCTGATCTTCACAATAGTCTCTGAACCCATAATATCCATGATAAATGACAATATAAGCTCAGAGAGGTTGAGTGATTTGCCAAATGATGCACAGCCTATAAATGGCAAAAACATGACTGAAATTCAGTCATAGAATTCTCTCCCTTTGTGTTCCCTGCAGTAACCCAGGAGACTACCTAAGAATAGCAACAGCATGTCCTGAATTTTATGAAAAGCCAGGATTTTAAATAGGTCCCCCAACTTACTGGCAGGTACACTAGCACTTGCACAGTTCCCACTTAGGGAAGGTGGTCTTCATTTGTCCAAGGTAAAAACCAAGCAGACATAGTCACTCAGAATGTGATCCCCTGAATCTAGTTCCTGAAACTGTATGACCAGAAACCTGTCCTCACTACTGACCCCTGTTTGCCAAGCTGCTGCCTAAATCTTTCCACTCCATCTGTAGTATGGGAGGGTCACTTGAGGAGTCCCTTTCTCTTTCCTTGACTCCCAAGCTTCTGAGATCCCAGCAGATAAGCAATGGGTAAAACTTGGGACTGGGGGAGCCACCAATCCAGAGGGAGCAGGGTACCCAAACCACAATTCAATGTCATTTCTCTAAACACCACTTGAAATAATTGACTTCTGTGCATGTGAAAATGTAGGTCAGTGCTTCAGTGCAACAAGAAAAAAGCATGACCATCAGAGTGAAAGACAGAAGGGAAGTAATTACAAAATATAGATTAAATAACCATCAGATAACAAGCCAACTAATAAGCATCAGCACATGGAGATAAAACAATTAAGTCAATGTAGCAGGTTCCCCAACTTGTCAGAAGCCCCTCTCCACCACACACACTTCCTGATTATGGCAAATACAGCTCCATTCATAAGGGTGTACCTTCTTCTTCTCAAGGACAGCGGGGGCTGTCCTTGTCCCACAGAGAACAGAGGCAATCCAGGGAATGGAGGCCCATCCCTGATGCAGGCTTTGGAGGCTCAGAAACAGTTTGTGGATCTAGAAGAAGGGGGTTCTGGAGGATCCGTCAGGAGCACTGAGAGCCCCCATGCCTTGCACTGGTTGGCCTTGGAAAGCATGATCTAGGAAATCTTTCAAAGACTTCAGAGTCAAAAACTACTTAAAAGAACTTGTTCTGCCAGGCACAGTGGTCCATACCTATAATCCCAGCAACTCAAGAAGCTGAGGAAGGAGGATTGCAAGTCCAAGCTCAGCTTGGGAAATTTTTTGAGACCCTATCTCAAAATAGAAAATAAAAAAGACTGGGGATGTAGCTCAGTGGTAGAGCACTCAAGTCTTAATCCCTAGTAACACGTGTGTGCACATGAACACACACAAATGTTCTAATACTTTTACGGTTTTACCTCTTCCATTGGCAAATTAACAACCAGAGGGGAGGGCTAAAGATATGTCGAGAAATTTGGGCAATTAAAACATCTCTTGAGCAAGTGTCAGAATACCTTGGTCTGGAGTTGGTTCTGTTAATCAGGTATCAATCTCCTGTATGACCCTGGGCAAGTTAATTAACCTCTCTGGGACTCAGTGTTTTCATCAGTAAGATAAGGGTTTCAGAAGACGATCTGTGAAGCTGTAATTCTAATGGCAGAGGTGGGGCAGCTCAGGAAGTTCTCCTATCTTCTCATGGAATGAGGATCAAGTTGATAAAATCCCATGGAGGAAAGATTGCCCTTCTCAGGCCATGTTCAGAGAGTCCAGAGGATATGAAATGTCAGATGAGCACCCAACAGCACCTGAGTTGCCCCCAGAGCTAGTTCTCTCTTCTGCTTTCCTCCATGGCATCACTCCACATGCAGCAGAAGTCTTCCAGCCTTTGGGGTCAACCTCAGGGAAGAACAGGCCAGGAGCATCGAAAGTCAGAGCTCCAGTGCTCCCCACCCCCCACCCCCCAGAGCCCCAAGCAGGATCAGTCTTGGGACATAATGAGGAAACTGGTCCAGAGAGGTGGCAGGACATGTGCCAGCTTTCACACCTGCTGTCCTGGGCTTTGAACAAATCCCCTCCCATTAAAAGATTCCGTTTCCCTACCTGTCGAGCGAACTCACAATCAACTATTCACACTGTTTTGTAAAAGAAGAAAAAAAAAAGACACATGACAAATATATAAACTCAGTTACTGTAGTTATTTGAAAGTGATGAATATTCTTTATACCTGAGGTCTCATAACATTGCATAGCAGAATTGAAACTAATATTGTATTTCTCCTGATTTTGAGACTCATATTCTTCTGACTATAGTATGCAGCTTCTGGAAAGAAATGGCACCCCTCCTGCCACCCCTTAGGTGCTATAAGCCCAGAATGTGGATGGAAATCTGGATTTGTCAAAGGGTAGTGAGTTAGAACTTGAACCAAACAGAAGGATGCCCTGGTTCAGGGAGATGAAGACCTGGGCTTGAGTCTCAACTCAAGAAGGGTGACTAAGCTTACTGAATTGGGCAGGATATAGCCCTTTTCTACCTCCTATTCTTAACTGTCAAACAAGGAATAAGAACATCTGCCTCACTAACTTCATAGATACATTGTGATGATCCATCGGGAATGTCCATATGAAAAGGCTTTAAAAATAAACAAATACATGTACATAGGGTAATGATGTCTGTCTCATTCCACCATTTTTCAGACTCCCTCCCCCTCCCCCTCTCATTTCCCTCTTCGTAATCTTAAAAAAAAAATACAAATGCAAATACTGCTCCATTGAAAGATCTGTTACTTTGTGTTATTATGAGGGTCAGTCAGAAAAGGTTATGGATGTGAAGGGATTTGTGAATGTCAAAATTCTGAGCAAATGTAAGGAATTTTCTTATTAGGGAAGCTGGGGGCTGATGCAGAGGTGAGGAATCACAAACTTGAGGTGGCGCAGCTTGGTCTGATGGACACAGGGCACTGAATTCTGACTTCCTCTTGGGCACTCTCCCCCAGCCTCCCTGATAGAGTATTTTACCAGGAGCAGAGAGCCATGGGCAGGCGCCCAGCTGGGTTTGTTTGCCTGTTGAAACCCCTTCTGTTACAATCCCACTTATTGAAGCAGCTTCCATTTGTCAGAAAGGGCAACTTTGCATAATAAATTGCATTGGTGTAATCAAATATTTCCATAGATTGAATTAGGTTTAATTTGTTGTCCTCAAGACTGGTCCCCTCCTTCCCAGCAGTGCTGGCCGCCCCTCCTTTCTCCTGTGCCAGGAACAGCCCTGAAACAGCCTCTAGGCAGGCCCATCGGGTAGCCTGGCCTGGGTCCCCAGAGCCTGGTGACATGGAAAGGATCTGGAGGAGGGTTTGTGCACCCAGGAAGCCTCTGTGCCCTCACACTGCTGGCCATGTTTCACATTAGTATTGTGTTTACATAGTTCCTTCTTAATAGCTGGAAAGAATGTTATTCTATGGATGTAACACAAGTGATTTATCTCTATTAATGGAACAGATTTGGGTCGAATCTCAGTCACTTATTAATTTGGACAAGTCACTTTATTTTTGCATCTCAATTAACTCTTTTGTAAAAGGGAGACAATGATACCTGCCACGCCTTCCTCACAGCATATTTGTCAGGTTCTACCTCAGGCCATTTAGGGTGCTATACCAAAACACTATAAACCAGGTGGCTTATGAACAATAGAGATTTATTTCTCACAGTTCTGGGAGCTGAGAAGTCTAAGACCAAAGGCATCAGCAGATGTGGCGACTGGTGAGTGTCCTCTTTGCAGCTCATATACAGCTGTACTCTTACTCTGTCCTTATGTGGAAGGAGGACCAAGGGGATCTCTCTGGGGCCTCTTTTATAAGGGCACTAACCCCATTCATGACAGCTCCACTCTCATGGCCTGGAGGCCCTAAGAGAAAGCCAAGGCACAGAGAGTTTGAGTTGCTTGTTCAAGGTCAGATAGCTGGGAAGTGAGGCAGGAGGACCAGTAAAAGGTTCCAGAGACATGTGGGAAAGTAATTGGAAGTGGAAAATCTCCTTTAGATTTTTTTGGGAATCAGGGATGGTTCAGCCTCATGACCACTGCAGGTACCTTACTTAATGGAGTAGAAGCTTGGTAATTCAAGATTCCACAGGAGAGGGCTCAAGTCATAGCCCAGGCCTACCTGCATAGGCTGGCTCATCAGTCTTCAGCAACACCCCACTACCATCCTTATCTTACTCTTTTACTGTCAGTCTGGGTCCATGAATGTATCACCAATGCACAGCTTCCTGCAGAACACAAGATACATGTTTAATAAATGTTTGTTATGTTGAATCAAATGTTCTCTAAACAATTAACAAGAAACAAAATTTAAAGAAGCCAACCTATGAGTGTGAGCATAGAGAGGGTTAATGGAAGTAAAATAGCGGAAGAGTTGGTGAGGACTCTTCCCACAATGGGCCCTGTGGTACTGAGTCATGTACCCATGGGAGGTGACCATGGCAAGAGTCTCAGAATTGGAGGCTCAGGATGAGGCATATGACACAGAAAAGCAGTTCTCACTCCCAAAAACAGTACCAGAGCAAGTCCCTCATAGTTTGCAACTTGTAGTGCAGGATGTCCACTGCCCTGCCCTCCCTACAATATGCAACTCAGAGGGCCTAGGGAGGGCAGAGGCCAGCACACTGTGGCTTTGGACCAAATCCAGCCTACCACTTGTGTTTGCAAATAAAATCTAGGAACTCAGTCAAGTTCATGTTTTTAGAGACCAAGGCCGATTTGTTAAAAGGTCTACACATCAGTTCTTAGTTGATTATTCATACAGTCAGCCTCTATTTCTCTAGTTCTACATCTATGGATTCAACCAACTTCAGATTGGTTATGCAATATAACAACTATTGATGTAGCATTTACATTGGATTTGGAATTATAAGTAATCAAGACAGGATTTAGAGTATACAAGAGGGTGTGTGAATGTTATATACAAATTTTCCATAAGAGGCTTGAGCATCCTCAGATTTCAGGATCCTCCATCCTTGGGGATCCTGAAACTAATGCCTCCTGGATACTGAGTGACAAGTAGAGTTACAAGAGAGACTCTACAGCCTACAAATCTAAAATGCTTACTATGCAGCCCTTCACAGAAGTTCTCTAACCCTGTCTTAGAGAGCGTTCAGGAGCTCTATCTCTACCGTGTGCAGGACAGGACCTAACTGCTTCTGTTGCTTCCATTGTTAGCCTGAAACAAGTACAGCTGGTGTAACCCTCTGTACCATTCACAGCCGAGGTCTCAGGCTTGGAGGGAGGTCTGGCCACCATGGACTGTGATGTGGAGAGATGTGGGCATTCAGGATGCTCAGAGCAGGTACTAGTTATCAGCTGCAAAGACCACAGTCAGGAGGGTCTACTGAGGAGCCCACTGATGCATAAACAAGGAGCAAGGACAGAGGACAGATGGGGGAGAAGCATTTGGCAGGTGCAACTGCCAAGACTCTTCTCTGTCTTGACTTCAGAGATTGAAGCAGGAAATGGTGACACTTTGGCTCCCATCTTATCAGCAGTTTCCGGGTCAGACTCCCAGCCAAATGAGATAGGGAAATGTCTGGCAAAGCCCTCCTGGCTGGTGAAGCCAGCTACCCTCTGCTGCCACATTCAGCTGTATCTCACCCTGCTGGGAAGGATGGATAAGCGCTGGCCAGAGGGAAAATTGCCTGGGACGTCTTTCAGGATGTTCCAGCCATGATCTGCAGAATAATCTTTTTAAAAATAAATCCAGCCGGAGATTTCAGCTGAAAACAGCTTCCTAAAAGCTGCAGGAGAAATTGGACACTTTATTTCAGTGACAAAATATTTTGGCTGTTAAATCACTGGAGAAATGCCTCACTTCAGCAATTCCCAATCAAGCTGCAGACCTAGGGACCCTTCTCCCACTGCTCCCTCTGAGGAGGGGTAAGAAATGCTGGTAGGACAATGGTCACTCCAATGGTCAGATCAGTCTTAGAATGAGCCTGTCTCCTCAGATTCTACCCTCCCCACAGTGGTCCCAGTTCCACCAAGTGTTGCCTATTAGTCCTCAGGGAACTTTAGACCTTGTCTGTTTTCTTGAAGATTGTTCTGTCTCAAAGGCCTGAACTGTGGATTCTGTTTTGATCCAAGAGTTTTCATTTATTCTAATAAATGAATACTGATATTGATTACTAGTTTCAAATAAGAAGGAGCGATGTGGTGTTTTTTCCTGGAGAGTTTTCTGTGGTTATTAACCTAAGTAATGAAAGCATCTGGGATTTAAAGATGGCGAAACCCTCATGTGCCCAAGGATGCAGAGCTCACAAAGATCTTCCACAAAGATTATTTGTTTAAAACACATTAAGTCCCAAGTTTATAATATTCAAGTATTATTTCAAAGTTACCATTAGTGGTATATTTGTTGCTTAAGTTATTACAGGTGTTCCACATCTGAAAGAATGGGACAAGGTGGATTTAATCCTCAAGGACAACCATGTAATTCTCTTTGCTTTATTTAACAGTTAGGGAAAATGAGGATACTAAAGTTTTGATACTGTTTCCTCAAGCCACACCATAACAAATAAATGGCAGAGCTGCAAGCAGAACCCAATTGCTGTAATTCAGAACCTCACATCGACTGTATTTTCTATTGGCCAGAAGAAATTCTTCTCTCCAGTAGTGTTACTCTTTTCTAGGAGCTGATCCAACAGGCAGGCAGCCTCTGTGAATAAAGAATTACTGAAATTGAAATCTCTTGTTACCCACTTATCCCCTGCCCTGGAAGGTTCTGGAAGTTTTCTACTGATCTGAACTGCCATTTGCTCACCTCACCCTGTGCTTCTAGGTGAAAACCCTCAGACTCTGCCCTTGCTCAACCCCATCAACTGGACACTGGGTATTGCACTACACACCAGAGGAGTCGTTTATCAGAAGCACGCACACTGAAGCACCCACTGAAGCTCAGGCAGCGGTGCCTCCATTTCCACCAAAAGGCAAGGGGAAAATTCTCCACCCAGCAGGGTTCATATCAGAAAATGTCACAGACTTCTACTGAGAAGTGGGTAGTAGGTGATGACAGGAAAACACTTTTCCTGCAAGAATTTAAATAAGCAGGATAATTACAAAAGCCATAATTTTAAAGGTACTAAAATTCCAAAAATAAAAGAGTTCTGCCCAGATGAGCTGAGGCTCACAGGTATTCTTTCCACATGGGCATATTTGTTGATTCTGGACTTGAAACTATGACAGTGGTTGGCCCAGACAGGCTAGAGGGAAGAATCAGTAGCAAAACTTGCTGCCAAGGATCTGAGCAGGAGCAAAGGCACCATATTAGAAGTTCCTTAGTGAACATCCAGCTTCCATCATGGGACTTTTGTTGGGTTCAGAGGAGTGGGTATATACAGTACAGAGCTGGGTTTAAAACTTCTAAAAGTCAGAGTGGACTCTCCTGAAGGACTCTTCTTATAGTCAGTAAACAAAGACCACCCAGAAGGAAGGGTTCTTAGAAAACACTGCCAATTTTCCCTGGAAGAATTTTGGGAAGTTTTGAGACTCCTTGGCAACCAGGTTAGAGTCTAGGCTTCAGACACCTGAAGGACAATGAGGGGCATCCCAGTCTTTCAGTGCCAAGGAGGTGAACTAGGAAGACAAAAACAGTCTGCATCTGTGTTTTTTCTTCTTTTTGCTTTTTGTATCTTTGCATGTAAAGTTCACATTTTCTTGAATGTGTAAAAAGGGGTTTTACCTTTTCATTTGGTCTGACTTCTCTGTTTTCTAACTGGAATAGGCCACTTACATAGACTGTCATCATATAGTCAGTCCTGGGTCTACCATCTTTGTTTCCATTAGCCCATTTGGTGTTAGCTCTGCCTTATTTTGAGTCAACTAAGTATTTTTCAGCATTCCACTTTATTTCTTCTGCTTTTTCTTTTTCCTTTTTAAGGAAGATACCCAATCCAAAAATTGGTAGCATCCAAAATGCTATAGAATCTAAATTTTTTTTAGCTCCAATGTGATACCACAAGTGGAAAATTCCATGCCTGACTTCATGTGATGAATTGCAGTCAAAACACAGGCACACTGAAAATAGTGCATAAAATTACCTTCAGGCTACAGGTATTACCTATATACGAAACATGAATACCTATATTCATATATATATATATATGCATATATATATATCTATAACGAATTTAATATTTCTAATTGGTTCCCCTTCCCAAGTTATCTCACTACACACACACACACACACACACACACACACAATTCAAAATCCAAAACACTTCTGGTCCCAAGCATTTCAGATAAGGAATCCTCAATCTGTATTATACTGGTGGTTACTCTAGGGATTCAATCTTATCATAGTTTAATTAGAATTAATACTGCAACACTTCATACCTTGCACTTCACCCTTCCCACTTCCTATTTCAAAGATTATCAGTTAATTTGGATGGTTCCATCCTCTGTGTAATTGCTCTTATATCTTTTATTTCTACATGTTAAATCCCCAGCCTTACAATAATGGTATTTTTGCTTTGAATTAAATTAATCATCTATTAAGAAAATTAGTAGAAGAAAAGAGTTTCTCCATTAACTCACACATTTTACATACTATTGTTCCTCATAATTTTCCTGTAGATCCCAATTTTTGTCTAGAATAATTTCCCTTCAGCCTGAAAATATCCCTTAGTATTTCTTTCACTTTAGATCTCCCAATAACAAAATTCTCAGAACTTTTTTTTTTTTTTTGGAACCAGGGATTAAACTTAGGGGCACTCGGCCACTGAACCACATCCCCAGCCCTATTTTGTATTTTATTTAGAGACAGGGTTTCACTGAGTTGCTTTAGGGCCTCTCTAAGTTGCTGAGGCTGGCTTTGAACTCGCGATCCTCCTGCCTCAGCCTCCTGAGTCGCTTGGATAAAATTCTTATAACTTTAAAAAAAATTTGGTACTCGGGATTGAGCTTAGTGGCATTCTACCACTGAGTTATATCACCTGCTCTTTTTATGCTTTATATTGAAACAGGGACTCACTAAGTTGCCCAGGATGGCCTCTAACTTGTGATCCTCTTCTCTCAGTCTCCTGAGGTGCTTGGATTACAGGTGTGGGCCCTCAGGCCTGGCTTCTCATAACTTTCTCATGTCAGAAAGTATCTTTATTTTTGCAGACATATTTGAAAAATATTTTCATTGCATATAAAATTGTGGGTTTTTTCCAGTTCTTTAAATATTGCTATATTTTCTTCTGACCTCCGTTGATTCTGAGAAGAAGTCGTCTGTTATGCATATTTTGGTCCTTTCCATAAGAGTCGGGTCAATTTGTGCAGGGTGTTTTCAAGGTTTAATTGTCATCCTTGGTTTTTAGGAATTTGACCTTTACCTGCCTAGGTATGATTTTCTTTGTGTTTATCCTTCTAGGGTATTGCTAATCTCCTAGATATTTATCCCTGATTCTTCAAATTTAAGAAATATTTGGCAATTGTTTCTTCAAAAACAGTTTTATTGCCACAGTATTATCTAACTTTTCTAGGGATCAAGTATATTGTGCTATAGTATCTCACAGGTTAGTACCACCTCATTCTTTTTAATTTCCATTTCTTTTTCCTCAGTGCTCTTCAAATTGCACACTTTTTGTTTAATTGCATTTAATCATTGACTTGTTTTCTTCTTCATTTCCAATCTGCTCCTTAGCCCATCTAATACTCTTTAAATTTAGATTATTTAACTTCTTAGTCATAAATTTCTTTTTCTTGTTTATAAAGTTTATTCTTTGCTGACATTCCCTGTTTACTCATCAAATCTAAATTTTTAAAGTCTTTTAACATATTTAAAATAACTATTTTAAATTCTTTGTTTACTAAACCCAATATCTGGCTCACCCCAAAATAAGTTTTTGTTCACTGAATTTGTTGTTGATGGTGTTGATGATAATGGGTCTGATTTTCTTGTTTCTTTGACTCCCTAGTAATATTTTTCTTGTAAAATTAAAAATTACCTTAAAGATCATAAGGAGAGGTGACTTCTCAAGAGAAAGGATTAAAACAAAACAAAATGAAAAGAATGAAATTGTGTATTGGACATTATAATCACAGATTGTAGAAAATTTAGATTTTATTATGTTCCTCTGTAGACTGGGGTTATTTATTCCTGTCATTAACTCAATTACAGGTGAATTGGCTTAAATAGTGTCTTAGTATTTTTTAAGTGTTTAATTAATTAATTTAGAGTATTCTTTACATTAAAGAAAAATCCTTACTCCAAAGCTATGGCCTTTCTATTGCTTCAACCAAATGCCCAAAGTATACAAGTTATTCTATTTTAAACTAAAACTCTAATGTCAGTTAACTATTAAGTACCTTCATTTCTAAACCCATAGCAACTGCTTCATGGAATACTTCACATAGACTCACCCTGCCCATAAACATTCCAACCATTGGAAAACAACTCAAAAAAAGTTCCTATCTATCTAAATAGATAGGAGACCACGTCTCCAAGCTGAAGACTCACTTCCAGTCCTCTGCCAGTTGAATCTCAGTAAAACTGCAGTCGAGCACAAATTCAATTTATGTCTTTCTTGAAGTGAGATGACCCCTTAATCTCAGGAATAGACATCATTGAAAATCTTCTTTAAAGCTCTTTTATAAACAATATATGAGGCACAATAAAACAGCAACAACAAAACATACTAAGCTGGCAAATTTTTTTTTTTTAAAGGCAGCTAATTAAAAGAAAAAGAAAACCAAAGATTCAGATATTGGAGTTAGCAGTAAAAATTTTAAAAACGCTGATCAATAGTGTTAGATTTAGAAGAAAAGACAATATAGATGAAAAGATGAAAACTTTGTTACATATAATTGAAACCTAGAAATGAGTAAAAATTTAATATCTGAGGATTAGTCATATATTAAGGGCATATTGTTTATAGTCAAACACAAGGTTAATGAATTGTAAAAGGAGTCAAAAGGAAAGTACCGAGTGGTGAAAGAATGAGAATCCAGAGATCAAAAAACATGCAGCACACACTCAATAGGACAGAAACTCAAGTGTAACTGGATTACCAGAATATACAAGTGACAAAATGTGGCAAAGCAATAATCAAAAGTTGGTAATGGAAAACTGATCAATGACAACAACACAGAAATTTAAGGGAATCAGTAAACCTGAAACAGAACAAAATATTCCATATATTACTGATAGGAATGTTAGAGTAAAACTGCTTTTTAAAAATCTTTTAAACAACCTTGGGTTGAAGAAAATTACCTTCAAAAAAATAACAAGGAAAGGTGACTTCTCAAGGGAAAAGATTAAAACCAAAAGAAGATAATAAAATGTTATTTTTAAAGTGCTGATTTTTTAAATGCAAATCTTATAAAAATAGAGGTAGAATTTTGAAAAGTAAGTCTTTGATAACAAAATGTGAGCAAATTAGTGCACAGTAAATCTTAACTACAATAAATGCTAAAGGAAATTAATCAGTCTGAAAGAAAATATCCTAGATGGAAAGAGAATTTTATGAATAAATGAAAATTCAGGGAAAGTGAACCTATATGTAAATGAAAATGACTGCCAGCTGTGGAGTAGAATAATAATAGTAATGGTGTATAGAGTTTCAAATATATGTAATATTAAAATAAATAAAAATAACAAAGTCAAAGGTCTCAGTGGTCTGTGGAGCTGAAAGATTCTAAAGTTGTAGCAACATCAAAGAAGTGGTAAAAAACATCATTTGTATTATATGGTATGAAGCCAAAAATGTATGGTGTACTATCTAGAATAACTACAAAAAAAAATAATAAAGAAGGTATACATGATATGTTAATAGAAAAAAATAGAACGATAAAAACAAATAAATGAATAAGATTAATTCAAAGGAATTCAAAAAACGAGGGATGATAATGGGTCTGATTTTCTTGTTTCTTTGACTGTAAACCCAGGCAAATAAGCAATAACATTAAATGTAAATGGAGTACTGGTGATACTGTCTTTCTTGTGAAGATATAATGTTAAGATCTGTACATTTTTCTGTTTGTATGTGCTGTTATTTTATATGTCATGTAAAAGGTACATTAAGCATTCTAAAAATGCTTACATTCTGAGAAGTCATGAATTAATCCCTTAGCACTCAGTAATAACAAAATCCATGGATGAGCAAGTATCATACACAAAATAGTATTTGCACATAACCTTTGTATATCGTTCTGCTTATTTAAAATCATCTCTACATTTACTTATACTACCTCATACAATGTGTTATGTACATAGTTGTTATACTATATTGCTTAGGAGGAAATTACAAGAAAAGTTGTGTACATGTTCAGTACAGACACAATAAAAAATATTTTAGATCCACATTAGTTTGAATCTGTAGATGCAGTACCCACAGATAAGGAGGGTCAGCTATATCCAAGAATACCAAAGGTAATGGGAAAGAATTGATGAAAGATAGTTTCATCATAAATATGTATACATATATATGTATATATAAATATATATACACACACATTTTTCTGATAGTTTCATTACACCTATGTACCTTTCATACTTATCAAAATTTAATAATATATTATATATTTTATTTATTTATAATAAATAGACATATTGGGACTGGGGATATAGTTCAGTGATACAGTGCTTGCCTAGCATGTGCAAGGCCCTGGATTAAATCTGCAATACTGCCAAAAAATAAAAATAAAAAAAAAACATAAGTACAACAAATATACATAAAATGTACATGCTAAATGAAATAAGCTAATCCCAAAAAACCAAAGGCCGAATCTTTTCTTTGATATGCAGATGCTTATTCACAATAATGGAGAGGCTAGGGAAGAAGGGAGTTGATTTGGATTAGGCGAGAGGAGGGGGTATGATGGTAGGAAGGATGGTAGAATGAATCAGATGTTATTACCCTATGTACATATATAATTACATGACCTGTGTGATTCTACATCATGTACAACCAGAAGAATAACAAATTATATTCCATTTATGTATGATGTAACAAAGGGCATTTTATGTATGTATAACTAATCAGAACCAAAAAAAAAAAAAAAAACTAACAAGTGTAAAATTGGTATTGCCAATTGGCCCCTTCCCTAACTTCTCTATTCTTGATATATCACCCTGGATCTACATGGAATATTCCCCCTTTCCCTGCCTCTGTCAGCTTACCTGGGCTCTGAGTTTCAGAAAGAAAGTGAAATAAAGTAGATTGGGAATGTAGGTTACTATGGGAACCAGAGAAGCCTCTGGTAAGCCTGTGATTCTTTTCTTTCCTCCTTTACTTTTTCCCTAAAAAGTCTCACAGGACTCCTGAGCAGCATTGGTATTCAGCAGGACAACCCTCTACTAAGGGTCCAACACAATGGATAGGGATGCTGGAGTTGGGCTTCTTGTGCTCCAGGAATGTCCAGGTAGGACCACAGAGTAGGGGCTGTGTTAGAGACAGGAAAGAGGAAAAAAATTTCTCTGCCCATTCTCATTAACTAGAATATATTAGAAATTCTTTATAACATCTGGTGGAAAGTGACTCAGTCTTACGTCCAGGGACTGAAGTATCTGGAGTTTTCTTCAGTGAAGCGAAGGGACTTAATTAACTTTAGGGAGCTTTGCCTCTCTGAGTTCAGTTTCTAGGTATAAAAAATTTGATGGTGGCAAACTGGAGAGACCAAAGTGCAGCTTCATGGACAAGTGTGGGGCGCTCAGAGCTGGCTCCAAGTTGGTCAGAGTCAAATAGACCTCTCCATTATTGGGTCCTACTCTCCCCTCCAACAATGCTTACTAGCAACAATGGGTCACTAGGAACAATTGAATGAGAGTGGGGAGGAGGTGAAAGGATGGGACATGAAACCTCCACTTAGACATCTTATGGGTGACTGGAATCCAAAACAGTCAGAATTCAACTTATCACCTACTTTCAAAACCTACTTCTTTTCAGTTCATTTTCCTCCATTTGCCTAGATTACAAAATTTGGGGTCATCCCTCACCATCCCCATGCTCTTTCCTTTGTGTGAAATCTTCAATCTAGGACCCTGGTCCTGCAGACCCCATAGGAAAGCCACCTAAATCTGTCTCCTTTTGTGATTTCCCACAGTCTCCCTATCATCATCATCCTCACTGTCAACCTGTCACACTGGCCTTCATCCTCCCTATTGAACACACACTGATTTGCCTCAAGACTCTCAAATGTCATCACACCAACTCTATTTTCAAAATGCTGCAGGTCTCCTGTGGCTGTCAGGATGAAGATGAGTCATCCTGCAGGGCTGAGGGCTTGCCACCATGGAATCCCTGGTGATTCCCTGGCTTCCCTGGCTTGACTTCCTGATTCCTTTCTCTGTGCACAACCATGCAGAATTTCTCCCCAACATGAAAAAGCCATGCTGCTTTGGTTTCTCTAAGCTTTCATTTATGCTGCCTCCATTCCCTGCATGTTTTCCCCTCCACCACCTCCTCGAAGACCTGCTAGTAGGTCCTCCCAGGGGCCTGGCTCCTACAATGTTTCCATCAACCTTTGCACAACTCATTCCTTTTCTTCTCTCTCTCTTTTTTCTCTCCTTTTCTTTATCATCAAATTTTAAGCATTTAATACATACGGTAGTAAATGCTACTATTATGGTAAGTGCCTTAAATAGGTCATCTAATTTATTACCCACAACAGTCCCATAATGACCCCATTTTACTGAGGAATAAAATGAGCTTTCAGTTAAATAACTTACCCAAACTCTCAGATCCAGGCATCACTGAGTTTTTAACCCATGTCCCAGTGACTCTGGTTTGTGGATTTCTCACTATGTGCATCAGACTGTTTCCGTCCACTGCCTGTGAGCTTACCTAAAGTGGGAACAGATGCTGTCTGCACAGAGAAGTTGAATAATTCTTTGTGAAAATATTGTCAATCCCAAGGTGTTCACTACAGACTGGTGAGTAGGCTTAGGTAGTGCACAAGGAGTCCCCAGTGTCCTTTTTAACAGGGTACCTGAGATAATTAATTGCAAATATTAAAATGTATTGAGTCCTCATTATGGGGCTGGAAAGACAGAAAAAACTAACCTGGACACTCTCCTTGAGGAGTACATAACACATAACGTAAGCTTAAAAATGTGGAAATAAGCTGGATGCCTTCACATGGACTGAGGAGAAAATACTTGATTTAGTGGGTAAGAGCAAGGGGAGGAATGGAAAAAGGATGTGCTCAAACCAGATGTTAAAGATGGAAACTACTTTTGCCCTCCCTGACCTCCTAGAGTGTCCCAGTCCTGCATCACCCCAGAGGTTCCTCAGTCTACATCCTGAGCCAGTACGGTCCATGGTAGGGTTCAGTGTAAAGTCCTGTCCCCTCCCACCTCACCCACCAGAGTCAGCCAGCTCTTCTCTCCCCTCAGCTTCCCTGCATGCTAAATGCTCTACCTGCAACCTCCACCTCCCTAAGGGCCTAGAACAGGGCTTTTTTTTGTTATTGTTGTTGGTACTGGTGCTGGATTGAACCCAAGAAATACTTTACCACTGAGCTATATCCCCAACCCTTACTTTATTTCATATTTTTATTTTGAGACAGGGTCTCACTAAGTTGCTCAGGGCCTCACTAAGTTGCTAATGCTGGCCTTGAATTTGCAATCCTCCTGTCTCAGCCTCCCAAGTCACTGGGATTACAGGAGAACACCACCACACCCAGCCTAGGGCAGCAGGAAAATAGCTGTTCCAGTGAATACCAGGAGTCAGACTACTCAGGGATGCCTGTTGCCCCCTGCAGGTCAACAGGGCCTCTGGTGAGGAGGTGGCTGAGTAAGGGAGCAGTGCCCTCTTCAAGCTCCAGCCTGAATCTTTCTGATGACAAGCCCCAGGGATGGAGGCAAGGAGGGACTCTGACACCCAAGGAGCTAAAATGGTCTTTTCCTCTAGCGAAATGTTCACAAGTCCCCTGAGCTCATATCCAAGGGATCAAGTGGCCATAAGCATGTGGACTGTAACTTCTGCTCTACGCATAGCATCTGAAGCAGGGAGCTATGCTCAGTATGTGTTCTGGACAAGACTGCTTGGCTGTGAACCTCAAGCTACCACCTTTGAAGTCTTGACCTTGGGCAAGTGAAACAATCTCTGTGAGCCTTTTGCCTTTTTTTGCCTTTTCTAAAATGTATATTGTACTATTGTATCTTTCTCATATGGTTTGGGAGGATTAAAGAGTTCTTACATGTAAAGTAGGTAAATTAATCTCAGAAGTATATCAAGCACTGCTCTAGTGTCTGCCACTTTAGCCTGATATGGGACCCTAGGCAATGGGGAAGTGAGGTCACAGTGAAGATAGTAGGAAGAGTACTTTTATGCATTGTCCTCTGAAATTCACAGAGTAGTGTCAACTCCCTCCCCCTCACTTTTCTTTCATAGTCTATCAAACTATAGAAAGTCCTGTGGACCAAAGTCTTCATCCCCTCTCCCCAAGTTGCAGTGAGAAGCAGCTGCTCAAACCCAGAGACAAAACGCCCAGCATGAAAGTTACTGGTGCAGTTGTCTGGCAGCAGACCTCTAGAGGGCGGACAGTAGGCGAGTCTCAGCTCTGACGATCTTTTTTTAAAAAATACTTCCACTTCCCTGATCTCTAGAAAAGTTTGCTCTGTCCCTTTGAGCGCCCTGGCAGCAATTTCTGGATTAAATCCCGTCTGAGCACCTTTTATACCCTGTCATTTTTATCCGGCTTGCTATTGGCCTGTGACAGAAGAATTATAAGATCCCTGGTCAGCTTAAGCCTGGACCTCAGGACTTGGAAGTTGTGTTTGCTTAATAAGTGGTACACATACGAATGAATGAATGAATGAATGGATGAATGAATGAATGAATGAATGAATGAATGAATGAATGAATGAACAAATAAATTTCAGGGTAAGATGGGCTGAAAAGAGGTGGGGTACAACAAAGAGAAAATGCTGGTGGTGAACACTACTTCATTTTTAGTCATTCAAAATGGCAGCATGCACCTAATGTGGGAGGGACATGGAAATTAGGGACCAGGAGGGCTTATTTGCAGGTCCAATAACAATCACTAAATAAATGCTCCATTTGATGTTTTGTCGATAAATATCTTAAATTATTTCCAGTTGTGTTTGAAATACATGTTTGCAAGTTTGAATTTAACACCAATATTAAATAAAGTAGAATATTTACTAGCTCCTTCGTCTGGACCTTTTGGGCAAGATCATGAGAATACTCTAGAACAATCTATATCTCAGAAACTTGAAAGGCTGAGGAGCCTCCTTAATTAAAGAGGGAAAGGCAAACCACCCAGAGGGCACTACCTGCTATAGGACCTGTGCTGGTCTCTGAGATGAAGGGCAAGGCTTGGCGAGACCCAGTGTTCCCCAGTGAGAACACAGAGCCTGGACAACAATAACATAAGCCCAAATGTCTATGAACATCTTACAATTTGATTCTGAAGGAGAAACATGCATCACTTTCCCTTGCACAGCTAACAAAACTGAAGCTCTGTGCCATTTGAGTGCCAGCTGCTATGATACTAGAACCAAGGTCTCATGACTTCAAACCCAGGGCTCAAACTGCAGCACAGCTGAATGGTGGTGCTGGGTGTTTCCTGAGGACTGTGTCACGGTTCCATCAGGTAAGAGAACCCTCAGCAATCCTTTCCCCCACCATTCCTCTATCACCATCTATCAGCAAAACCCAATTAGTTGACATTAATAGGAGTTTCAGTGCCCAGCAAACAGAGGAATGCAGAGGGTGGTGGGTGTCATCACTAGCCAAGAGGCCAACAGGCAAAAGCTCCACTTGAACCAACAGCTTCTCAAGGTCAAGTGCCAGAGACCAGAAAAACTCACAGTGGGCCATGGAGATACTCAGGGAGGAAGGAGAATGCCCTGCATTCTCAGAAGGTAAAGGCCATGATTCCCACAAGGAAGTAGAGCAAAAGTTTCCAGATAGGAAGGCACTCCAGCAAAGCCTCTCTGATGCAGGCCAGTACCTTGACCCACCTCCAGAGCTAAGTTCTCTCATCTGGGCACAACCTTTACCCTATGATCCCTCTCACCTGCAATAAAGGGCTTTCATAAGAAAATTCTCGTTCATCCACCCAATGAACATTTCTGTAATGCCCACTCTGGGCCACAAAGACATATCCTGAGGGCTGTGGCTAGGGACAGCTGACGACTTAAAGGAAGTAGGGGAATCTCATGAGATGTAGCTGGCTCCAGGGAATCACTGTCCAGCAAACAGATGTGAAGTTAGCCAGTGGGTGGGAACGTGCTGGGTGATCCAGAGCCCTCCCTGGGCATGTAGAGGAAACCTGTCCACACATGGCCACCTAACAGTCACCTGGCCTTCTTAACCACCAGTTCCTGCAGCTCAGTCAGGACCTGGCTAGGGTCTGAGAACAAAGAGTACAGAGAGGAGACAAGCCCTTCTCTGTCCTCCCCTGGGCCCAGCCTCATCAACACGCACAGATTGCTGCTGCACTGCGGAGAAATGAAACCTCCAATGATTTTTTTTTTTTTTTTAAGCAAAAGGAGGAGGGGTAAAAAATAGCAGCACACAATTAGGGAGCTGCTGAACTTCTGTGCAAACTAATGAATAAACCAGCCCTTGACAACTTCCCCCAACTGCTGCCGACAGGATAATTGTGTCTAATTTCTTAATTTTAATGCCGTTGTTGCATTTGGCTTTGCTAATGAGATGTAAATATGTGTTGCGGGTTTGTGGATTTGTTTAATTGCAGGGTAGCTAAACTGCGATTGGCCAGAAGGTTAGTCTTTTCTTTATTTATTTTTATTGTTATATGTCCCTGAATGGCAAAGACAGTGAAGCCAGGGAGAGTGGTGGTTGTGGCAATTGTTTGCCTCTTCCTCTACCCCTGCTTTATCTAACCGCAGGAGATACATGGCATCACGGTGGGGGCAGGTTATTCTTGGAGGTAGAGGGGGATAAAGAAGAGGGCTACCCAAATCTCTTTCCTCCCCAGGCTGAGGTCCTGCCATGACCCTCCTTGCTCATCCCATCACTAAGGAAGATGATGGTTTGGGGTGGACCAGAGTGTGCTCTGGAGCAGCAGGGAGAATTCAGGAACAAGTAATTTGCAAAGTAGCAGCAACAATGGCAGCAGGTGAGATAGCAGGGAGAGAAGGATGGAGGTTAGGGATGGGGTCTAAGGAGTTGGATCTGCCCCACTGTTTCTTTGGAAGGCCCAGTGGAGAGCACATGTCTGGATTGCAACTCCAGCCTAGGTGAGTCGTGGACCCCGTCCAGAAAGAAGTGCATTGCGGGTACTATGAGGACATCCAACTCCCATGGTAGTGATGCTGTCATAACTGAATGCTGGCATCAACTCCTATCTTTGACCTTAAGGCTATCTCATGGCCTTATGAGGAAGGGGCTATCATTACTGCCACTTAACTGACTGGCTAACATTTTTAGGGAGGTTTGGCACCTGCTTCAAGTCACAAAGCCAAGTGGTGGTGATAAGGTGTGAAGCTGGCACCTATCATTACTGCCACTTAACCGATTGAGTAACACCGTTAGAGAGGTTTGGCACCATCAGACTACAAAGGTAATGCCCTCTGCTTGAGTCACCCTTTCCCCATCTACTCTATCATCCTGCCCTTGAATCATGTGCTGACTCCCCCACAAACATGCTCCATGTTCAATGGTAGGCAACTGACCACAGGAGCCCAAATCCTATAAAGCCCAGAAGCAAGAATGATAATCCCAGGGCCCAGGCTGGGAGGTCATCTAGTCCACATTCTTCCATAGCAGGACAGGTCATCTGGCAGAGCTGGTCTCTTTGCATTGATCATGTCCCAGAAGGAAGGGGACCTCCTGTAGTCTCCATGGCAAGATTCTCTCTTTGAGAGAAGGGGAGTTCTCAATCATATCTAACTGAAGTCTTTGATCCATGGTTTTACATGAAATGTCTTTGTCACCCTCTTTCCTGAACAATCCCTCAGAGTCTTAAAGAGGCCTTTTCTTCTGACCTGGGTTCCTTTGAGACCCTCTGACTAATCTCTTTTAAGACTTGTCAAAGTTGCAGACCCCAGGAGAACTGGAGGACACACTTTCGTCAGGGTCAGAACAACAAAAATACTCCCTGTTGGTCTTCACAAGAAGTGATGCTTAGACATGCAGGCCTCTTTGGAGCCCTTCTCCCTCCCTTACCACTATACCTTTGCCTCTCCACCCTCCCCATCCCGCTGATCTGGGTTCCATTTTCAGATCTCTCTGTACCTTCTCAGAGAAAGAAGGTAATAAAAAAATTCATCCATATTGCATCTTAGTATTATTTCTTTCAGCGGGATCTACATTTTAACTGATAGACTGAAAAAAAATTGTACTCCAAAGGAATGAATCTCTAAAAGTAGAATTTCCTATTCAATGAAGCATAATAAATTTATGTTCCAGAAAAGATTCCCCCAAATATCTAAATACTAGGGATAGGCACTAACATTGCCCCTATAGGACCAGATGGCATGGATAGCCCTATGTGTGTGCCAAGAGTCTCCCTTGTGTTTCCTCTCCATTGGCAGCTTTGCTCTGTTTCTGTGATTTCCTTCTTGTGAGACCCTCATCATTGCTTTTCTTTATTTTCATGCATTCAGGTGAAGTAGAATGCCAGACCTGTCTCTAGGCCAGCTGAGCGTCCTCACTTAAGCATGGATAAGCACATGCATGACACTTCTCCAAGGCAAATGGGCTCAGTATTGGAAGTAAAGTCATCTGGTCTATGAGCCAGTCAGTCTAAAATCTGAGCATCTTACTCCACCTTCCAGGCAAGTGCTTGTCTAACCTGTGTTTGAGTCCATCCAAGAACACACTTCTTCCCAATGCAGATCCTTCCATCCATGATCAGCTCTGATGGTAAGGCCTTCTTTGGTTGACCTGACATGGTCTCCCCATTGAAGCATCTGGTTCTGGTCCAGCCACAGAAGGTTACATTGCTCAGTGGAAGAAATAGGAGTCAGGAGATGTAGGTCGGCCCTTCCCTACTGCCATGTGATCATGGGCAGTCCATTTATTTGTATACCAGCAATGATAATCTCTTCCTCAAAGCAGATCTTGGGAGGGCCAAGTAGGATTGCATTTGTAGGGTGCCTGGCATATAGGTGGAGTAGGTTTAGTATGAAGCCTCGCCCTATTGAACATAAGACACCTTCAAATTTTGGAGCGAGACAGAATGTCTCACCTTTATTCCATTGAGATATGTTTGATATAAAATAACCACCTGCCACAAATTTCCAATTCTTCATGAAAATAACCCTTGCTTGTCCTTTCTACATCACATGGCTACACAGAGTGTCTAATACAGTTACAAATCTGGCATTATTGCAAAGTGCTTGAACAAAATAAGTTATTATTTCTTACAGTTTTCTTGTATCTTTCTCTATTTCTCTTAGTATCTTGTCATTTCTTCTTCTCTCTTTCTTTTCTTTCTTCAACTTCTTGTTGCTATGGGTTGGATATAGTTTGCCCCCCACCAAAGATTCATGTGTTGGAAACCTGGTTCCCAGTACAACAGAGTTAAGAGATTGGAACTTAATGGAAGGCAATTAGGCCATGGACACTCCCTAATTAATGAATTAATGCTGGTCTCATGAAGTAGGTTGGGTCTTTCAGGAGTGAATTAATTCTTGGGAGAATGGGTTGCTATACCCATTCTTACCCCATGTGCTGGTCTCTTCTGTCCAAGGCTGTTTTCCTTTTCATTTTTTTCATCATGTTTGCTTGGGGTAAAGAGCATGAGCAGGAGATAGATTTGGAAACAACTTTACCAGCTTCTGATAGAATTTATAGAAATTCATTCCAAAGCACATTTGGTGGGAAAAAATATATATATCTTCACGGGTTTGGTCAGATAATAGAAAACAGTATGTATCCCAATAGGAGTCAGACAAACACTTTTCAAAAAAAAAAATGATCTCCTTGAGCAGCAAGGCAGTTGATGAGATAGTTCCAATGTAATTAATGACTGTCAGTTTCACCATAGGCTAATGTCTCTCATGATTGCTATCTGGATGCCCCAGACCCGTCACTTTAGCATTCAGCAAAGGAACTTGGCTAGAAATATACCCCATCCATGAGGCCTCCTGACAAGCGCAAAAGTAAAATGTGGGGAACGTGTAATAAATGTGGCAGAATGTCCCCTTTTTTTCCTATTCTTTAAGAATAATTTTCAACCTCAGATACTCATAAAAATTACAAGGAAAAAAGGGTGTGGTGGTGCATCCCCGTATTTCCAGAGACTGGGGAGGCTGAGACAGCAGGATCACAAGTTTGAGGCCAGCCTGAGCAACTTAGCCAGATCCTATCTCAAAATAAAATAGAAATAACTGGGAATGTATCTCAGTATTTAAGCACCCGTGGGTTTAATCCCTCAGTACAGTGTCAATACCTAGGTCCTCTCCAGACCAAATGTTTTCATCTTCAGGCTTCAAGTCTGGGCCTTATTATTGTTCTTGCTGTTTGCTTTTGGGAGCTTAAAAGAGTAACTTCCTACCTCTTAAGCTGACTGTGGCTCTGGGTCCATGAGGTAATAAATATTTGTCCTATTGGAACCAGTGAATAGCTGAGGATCCCACGTATGAAGCTGCTAACCATAGTCTGGTGGACAGCCCCAAGTAAAATTCAGCCAGAAAGATGGAGTCATCTCTGGAAAAATAGTTGTACTAGCATCCAACCACACCATGGTCCTCAGCAACAGCACAGAACCAGTGTTCAACAGTGACACCACCTGGCAATGAAACACAGGATCATGAGACCATACCATGATTTCTTCAGCTGATATGTGGAAATATATCTGGCTCCCATTGGAACATCCAAAGCCCCAGAGAATTCCCAGACAATTTATAAAGCCTAAAATTAGTAGATAATATATTGACTTCCCTACCCACAATGTTTACATTTAATCAATGTTTGATTAGAAAAATGAACTCATTGGATTGGTGTTTGTACCTGGAGTTTTAGAGCATCCTCTACAAATTATATAAGAACTAGTCCATTCCAGTTTCAAAGGCTTGGTAGTATTTAACCTTGCTTCTGACCTCAAGAAGATCAACTACGTTTCTGGGAAGTAAATCTTAAAGTTCTTTGATCACAGTGTGTGACCTAAAGATACAGTTTCTGCTCTCTATTCCCACTTGGTTAGTTCTATGTCAATAGAGGCCACAGCACAACATATTTCTTCATAAAATCAGACACACCAGGTTTGGATACTGTTTAACCACAATGCAGCCCGACCAGCAGCCTGGCTGTCTATGAGCTAAACTCTGCTTCTCCCCTTTGAGAGGCAGCAAGGCACTTGAAGAAATGAGTCAAAACTTAGATTCCTGTTCTTGTGTCTCCTCTTGTACTGTTGGACAGTGAGGAGACTCTATTCAGTTCTCTGGGGTGTAAATGCTTTATCCGTGAAGTGATATGTTCTCAGAGGCCTCATTTGTTGACTTATCTGTGGTTCATAGAGGGAGGTGCTGGTAACAAGATTGGAAATGACCACCATGGAGGTCCCACCCTCTTGTATACACCAAACCATTCAAATATTTGATAATTTCACCTGGCTTGTAAAACTTTTGTGCAAAAGGATATATATATATATATACATATATATGCATATGATGTGTACATGTGTATATAAGAATATACATACATATGTATATATGTATGCATTCTTCTCTCTATGGTCTAGACCCTACAAAGACCTCATGATGTTAAAGAGGTCATCTATTGACTCAACCTCCCTCCAGCATGGTAGCCTAAAGTCTCCTTAAAATTTATTGTTAGCCCCAAGTGTCAACCTCCAGTGTCCTGAGCTTTACTCCTGAACTTCACTTCTCCAGCTTCTGGATAATGGGAGAAATAGACAGGAACAGAAGTGTAGAGTCCCTGTGGTCTCAGAGCAGAGAGGTGGGGTATATATCCTGTACTGAGTACTGTGGATTTCCAGAAACAGAAAGTGTTTTCACCTAGGCCTAAAGGAGGCAGAAGTTTTACTCAAAAGGCTGGGGAGGGTCTGCACCATGTCAAAAAGGATAGAGGAGAGGCATATTGGGAGGGAGGCATTGCTATGTTATTTTATTTTTTAAAGATTTTTTGAGATGTTGATGGACCTTTATTTCATTTATTTATTTATATGTGGTGCTGAGAATTAAACCCATTGCCTCACGTATGCTAGGCAAGTGCTCCTCCACTGAGCCACAAGCCCAACCACATGGTATTTTATTTTTTTAATAAACATTTTCATTTTATTTTTAGTTAATATACTTTTAAAAGCAGTTTTAAATTTACAGAAAAATTGAGTTAAAAACTTAGTTCTCATATATTCCCATACCCTTTCCCCTACAAGCCTTCTCAATTATTAAAATCTTGCCTTAATATTTGACCCAGCTATCCCATTCCTCGGTTTATACCCAAAGGACTTAAAATCAGCATATTATAGTGTTATAGGTCACATCAATGTTAATAGCACCTCAACTCACAATAGTTAAACTATGGAACCAACCAAGGTGTCCTTCAACAGATGAATGGATAAATATATATATTTATATGTATATATATATATATATGTGTGTGTATATATATATATTTATACACACACACAATGGAATATTACTCAGTTTAAAGAAGAATGAAATTATGGCATTTGCTGGTAAATAGATGGAGTTCGGAGAATATCATTCAAAGTGAAATAAGCCAAAACCGAAAGGTGAAATGTTTTCTCTGATATGTGGATGTTAATTCACCATAAGAGGGTGACACTAGGGAAGAATAAAGGAGAGTTAAGGGAGCGGAAGGGTTATGGGGTGAGGAAGGATAGTAAAGTGAAACAGACATTACCCCATGTACACATATGACTGCAGGAACAATGTGATCCTACAATATGTATGTATGATTAGAAAAATGAGAACTTATACTCCATTTATGTATGATTTATCAAAATGTATAGATGCATTCTACTGTCATGTACAACTAATTAGAAAAAAATTAAAAATTCATAAAAAAGTTGAACACAGAAAAACTATATGGTACTTTTGTTGATCAATGAACTGGTATTAATACATTAATATTGACTAAAAATTCATAGCTCACATTGAGGGTCACTCTTGGTGTTCCATATTCTGTGGGTTTGGACAATTGTGCAGTGATGTATAATGACAAAGTATCACGCAGAATAGTTTCACTGCCTAACAATCCTCATTACCCCACTTATTCATCCCAAGCCCCTGGCAGCCAATGAATGATTTTCCACAGCTTGGTCTTTTCTAGAATGTCATATAGTTGGAATCAATACATTCCACAGCTTTTTCATATTGACTTCTTTCCCTTCCCATATGCATTTCAGACTCTTCCATGCCTCTTTGTGATTTCATAGCTTATTTTTAAAATTACCGTATAATAGTCCATTGTTTGGATATAACAAATTTTGTTTATTCATTTACCTATCAAAGAACAACTTGGTTGCTTCCAAATTTTGGAAATTATAAATCAAGCTGCTATAAACTTTCTATGTGTAGGTTTTTGTGGACACAATTTTCAACTCCTGTGGGTTAACACAAAGTAGCATAGACTATTGTATCTTATGGTTTAGTTTTGTAAGAAACTACCAAATTCAAAGTAGTTATACCAGTTAGTATTTTCACCAGAAATGAATTTCCACTGCTCCACATCCTTGCCATCACTTTTGTCAGTGTTCTGAATTTTACTTTTTAAAATTAATTAAATTTTTTAGCAATACTGGGGATTGAACTCAGGGTCCGTTTTTACTATGACCCATTTTTAATTCATCCTAGTGAACAGTGCAAGGTCTGTATATTTTTGCATGTGGATGTCCAGTTGGTATAAAGTACCATTCATTATAAAGCCTGTCTTTCTACACTGAATTGCCTTTGCCCATGTGTGAAAGATCAGTTGATGATATTTCTGTGGACCTATATATGGGCTCTCATCTGTTTTGATGATCTATTGTGTACTCTTTTATCAGTGTGACACAATCTTGTTTACTGTAGCTTTATGTTAAATCTTGAAGTCTGGTAGTGTTAATCTTCCAACTTTGTTCTTTCTGTAAATCTTTTTTGGGAAATTTTTGCCTCTCCAAATAAATTATAGAATAAGTTCATTGGTATCTACAAGACCACTACTGGGGACTTTGAAATTTAATTAATTCTATATTTTAATTAGAGAAGAACTGATGCCCTGCTAATATTAAGAATTTCTATTCATGTATATGAAATATCTACTTATTTAAATCTTCTTTGATTTCTTTTATGAGATTTTTGTAGTTTTCCTTGTATAGATCTTGCATATATTTTGTTAGATTTACACCTAAGCATTTATTTTTTGGTGTTAATGTAAATAACATTGCATTTTAAATTCCCAGTGTTTCTCACTAGATGCACTAGTACATGCTTGAAATCCCAGCTACTTGGGAGGCTGATGCAGGAGGTTCTAAAGTTTGAGGTTGGGGATGTAGCTCAGTGATAAAGCACCCTTAGGTTCAATCCCCAGTACCACACATACACACAAACACAAATCCCAGTTTTTCATTATTGTTACACCAAGAAAGAACACATAGCTTTTGTTTATTAACTATGTGTCCTGCAATCTTTCTATACTCATGTCTTAGTTCCAGGAGTTCATTGATTCTTTAAGATATGTTACATAGACTATCATTGTCATCTATGGACAAAGATCTATGTCTTTCTTACCAGTCTGTATACTTTTATGTCCCTTTCTTAATTTTTCCCATTAGTTAGGACTTCCAGTATGACATCAAAAACAGTAGTGAGAAAAGACATTGTTTTAGTCAATTTTTTCACTTCCATGACCAAAAGACCTGACAAGAACAATCTCAAGAAGGAAAAGTTTATATGGGGGCTCAGTGTTTCAGAGGTCTCCGTCCCTAGATGACTAACTCCATTCCTTTGGAAGTGAGGTAAAGTAGAACATCATGGCAGAAGTGCATGATGGAGGAAAGCAGCTGGAGACATGGTACTCATTAGCAGAGAGAGAGAGAGAGAGAGAGAGAGAGAGAGAGAGAGAGAGAGATCTGCTCAACAAAGACAAAATATAAACCCCAAAGGCATGCCTCAAGGGATCCACCTCCTCCAGCCACACCTACACGCCTACAGTTAACCATTCATTAACTTTCTACCAGAGACTTAACCACTGATTAAGACTCTCATAACCCAATAATTTTACCCCTAAACCTTTTTTGATTGTCTCACACATGAGCTTTTGGGGGATACTTCACATTCAAACCATAACAGACATATTTGCCTTTTCCTGATCCTAGTGGGAAAGTTTCAAGTTTCTTGCCATTAAATATATTAGCTGTATTTTTTTCAATTATTTTGATAAATTTTTTTTTATCAAGTTAAGGAAATACTCTCTCTATTCCATTCCTTGTTTGCTGAGAATTTTTTTCAGGAAGAAATATTGGATTTTGTCATGATTTTTCTGCATTCCTTAATATAATCATATGATTTTTCTTCTTTAGCATTGATGTGATAAATTTCATTATTTATCAACAAATGTTGAACCAACCTTGCATGCCTAGAATAGAATTAACTTGGTCCTGGTATATAAGACTTTTCATGCATTGCTGAACTCTGTTTGATAGCATTGTTTTTAGAATATTTGCATGTATGTTCCTAAGAAACATTTGTAGTTAACTTTTCTTGTATATTGTTATCTAGTTTAGATATTGTTATAATGCTAACCTCATACAATAAGTAATAGTACAGTCAGCTCTCATACTTGTGGGTTCTACATCCATGGATTAAACCAATGAAAATCACTTGAAAAAAATTACATCTATACTGAACATGCACAGAAACTTTTTCCCCTTGTCAATATATGCTAAATAATTCAGTGTGGCAAGTTTTTCCTTGGTATTGTGCTATGGTTTGGATGTAGTTTATATGCCAGAGTTTCATGTGTTGGTAGTTTGGTACTGAGTATAGCAGCACTGAGAGATAGTAGATATTTTAAGATGTGGGGCCTTGGGCTGGGTACTTAGCTCAGTGATAGAATGTAAGCACTAGTATGTGCAAGGCCCTGGATTTGATCCCCAGCATCATAGAGGAAAAAATGTGCAGTCTCATACATGATGATTAGGCTATTGAGAACACTGAACACTGCCACTGGATGGGATATGATGATTATCATGAAAATGAGGTAGTTCCCATGAGAATAAGTTGTTATAAAAGAGAAAATGTGACCAATCCCTATTTTCTGATTTGCCATCGCACCATGTGATCTCTCATTCTTACAAGAGAACTTGCCATCTGGTACGATGAGATGCAGCCAAGGAAGCCCTCATTAGGGCTAGTGTCATGATGCCTGGACTTTCAGCCCCTCAAATTGTAAGCTAAATAAACCTCTTACTTTTGTAAATTTTTCAGGCTCTGGTATTTTTTTGTAGTAGCAGAAAATGAAATGATATATTTTTGCATTATATTAAATCCTATAAGCATAGAGAAGTGTATAGATTACATGAAAATGCTACAAAATTTTATGTAAGGGGCAATCACAGATTTTTATATCTGTCTAGGATCTTGGAACTAATCACTCACAGATCCCAAGAGGAAACTATATGCACTCTGCCTCTATTTTCTGGAAGAGACTGCATAGTATTGCCTTAATATTTTATAGAATTCACCAGTGAAATAATCTGGGCTTTGTGCTTTCTATACTGGGAGGTTATTAATTATTGATTTGATTTTTAAAATATATATGTGCCTATTCAAATTATCTGCTTCTTTTTTGTGAGTTTTGATAAATGTTGTTTTGCAATGAATTTCTCCATTTCAACCAAGTTAGCAAATATGAGGGCATAGAATTTACCCTGTGATAATCCTTAATTAGCTTTTAAGTGTCTATAGGATCAGAATGTTTTGCTCCTCATTGATTTATGATATTGTAATTTTTGTCTTCTCTGAGACTTCCTTTTGTATTATTTAGAAGTATGTTCTTTAGTGTTCAAGTATTTGTGGACTTTCCAGCTATTTTTCCGTTATTGATTTGTACATTAATTTTCTGAGATCTTACTTGGTATGATTTCTATTCTTTAAAATTTGTTAAGATATATTTAAAGACCCACAGTTATTTGAAAACTGTTTCATGTGATCTTTAGAAGAATGTGTATTCTCCTGCTATTGCATGAAGTATTCTATTGATGTAATTGAACCTTAGTAGATTGATGGTGCAGTTTAATTCAACTGCCCTTACTGATTTCCTGACTTCTGGATGTGACAAGCGAAATCTTCAACCATAACAGTGAATTCAACTATTTCTCCTTGCAGCTCTATCAATTTTTGCCTCATATATTTTGAAACTGTTATTAGACAGTACACATTAAAGACTGCCATGTCTTCTTGAAGAACTGACCTTTAATCATGCAATGCCCTCTTCATCCCTGATGACTTTGCTCACTCTCAAGTCTACTTTGTCTGAAAAATAATATACCTATTCCAGCATTCTTTTGGTTAGTGTTAGCATAGTGTGTATATCCATGCCTTTATTTTTAGTCTATCTGTAACCTTATATTTAAAGTAGGTCGACAACATATAATTGAATCTTGTTTTTATTCACTAGGACAGTCTTTTTCCTTTAATTTGTGTAGTTATACTATTGATGTTTACAATGATTATTGATATAATAGGATCTACTACTTCCATTACTACATTCTATATAATACCTGCTATGATTTAGATATGAGGTGATCCCCAAATGCTCATGTATGAGACAAGAAGGTTTAGAGGAGAAAGATTGGGTTATGAGAGCCTTAACTCAATCAGTGAATTAATCCCCTGACAGGATTAACTGAGTGGTAATGAAAGGTGGGTAGGGCGTGCCTGGAAGAGGTGGGTCATTGGGGACATGCCTTTGGGATATGGCAAGTGGAGTCTTTCTCTCTGCTTCCTGATCATTCTGTGAGCCACTTCCCTTTGCCATACTATTCTGCCATGATGTTCTGCCTTCCCTTGAGCCCCAAAGAATGGAGCCAGCTGTCCACAGACTGAGACCTCTGAAACTAAAGCCATGAGTCACCAAATACCAAATAAACATTTCCTCTTGTACAATTATTCTTTTTTTTTATTTTTATAGACTGCATTTTGATTCATTGAGCACAAATGAGATACAAATTCTGTGGTTGTACACAATATAGATTCACACCTTTCATGTCATCATACATGTACATAGGGTAATGATGTTTGTCTCATTTCACTGTCTTTCCTATCTCTGCCCCCTTTCCCTTCTCATTTCTCTCTACATAATTCAAAGTTCCTCCAATCTTCTCTTACCCCCTTACCCCCATTATGTATCATCATCCACCTATCAGAGAAAACATTGGGCCTTTGGTTTTAAGGGATAGGCTTATTTCACTTAGCATGATATTCTCCAATTCCATCCATTTACCAGCAAATGCCATAATTTTATTCTTCTTTATGGCTGAATAATATTCCATTGTGCATATATAACACAGTTTCTTTATCCATTTGTCTATTGACAGTCATCCAGGTTGGTTCCACAATCTAGCTATTGTGAATTGAGCTGCTATAAACATTGATGTGGCTGAGTTACTGTGGAATGCTGATTTTATCCTTTGGGTAGAAACCAAAGAGTTGGGTAACTGGGTCAAAAGGTGGGTCCATTCCAAGTTTTCTGAGGAATCTCCACACTGCTTTCCAGAGTGGCTGCACCAATTTGCAATCCCACCAGCAATGTATGAGTGTGCCTTTTTCCCCACATCCACGCCAACACCAATTATTGCTTGTGTGTTCTTGATAATAGTCATTCTGATTGGAATGAGATGAAATCTTAGGGTGGTTTCAATTTGCATTTCTGTAATTACTAGAGATGTTGAACACTTTTTCATATATGTATTAATCGCCTGTATATCTTCTTCTGTAAAGTGTCTGCCCAGTTCCTTAGCTCATTTATTGACTGGGTTCTTTAAAATTGTTCATGTTGAGTTTTGTAATCACAACAGAGAAAAAGCTGGTCAAAACTACGCCTTTCATCTGTCTCTTTTTTTTTTTGTCTTCCAATAATTTTACCCTTTTTAATTCAACATTTCATATGAATTTTTTCTCTATTAACATTTCAATTATACACCTTCACTTTTTATCATGGATTTACATGTACATTTTTGAATTTGTAACATAAATTTACAACTAATCCTATACCTCTCTCACATGGCACTAGAACCACTAGACAAATACTCTAAGCACCTCCTAACACATTGTTCCAAATCCATTCCCACTCCCATTCCATACAGCATTGCTATTACCCATTTCATTTACTCATAGCTATCATTATCAAATTTATTCATGTTATTATTATTTTGAACAAACTATTATACCCTACATTAATTAAGAATAAAAAAGATTTTATTTCACCTTCACTTACTCCATCCCTAGTACTCTTTATCTATGTAGATACAACTTCTGACATATTGTTTTCCTTATTTCTGATCATTTGCATTCAACATCTATTGCAAAGCAGTCTGTTGATTAGAATTTCCTTTAAAGTTTCATTTGTCTGAGAAATTACTTCTTTATCATTTTTGTGGGATAATTTTGCTGGATACAGAATTCTAAGTAGATTTTTCTTTTAACATTGAATATTTCACTCCACCCTCTTCTTGCTTAAATGATTTCTGAAGAGAAGTCTAATGCAGGTCTTACTCAAAATGCTCTTGACGTGTGTCAGGATGGCTATTTTTCCATTCCCCTGCCAAAGGCAGGAGAGGATTTTCTTCTCCATCTTTACTGAAAGAATTTGATAGAGTTTCTGGAGGAGAAGCTCACAATAACTGCCCTTCTAGAGTTTCTAACTCACATATTTGTCTACCCTAAGTTACAGTGGTTTGTAAATTACAGTTTATATTTTTCTTCTTTAGTATTCATTCCTGTGGAGGCCTCTGCTCCAGAAACAAACTGTATATCTCGCCCATTCTGGAAAAGAAGTTTGCCTTTGATATCAATTCTTTGATAGGTCTAGGAGTAGTTGTTAATTTTCAGTTTGCTTAGCTACATTCTTGTCATTAGGATAGAGTGATGACTTCCAAGCTCCTTGCATGTCAGATCAGACACTAAAAGTCCTCTAATGAACATTTTGTTTTATAATGGTTTATAGTTCTAAAAACTATTAGTGTAAATAGCTTTCAAAAATAGTTTCAAAAGCTATTTTTGTTTATAATCATTGTAGATATGCAGAAAACTTGAAGAGATAGTACAGAGAGTTTCCAAATATTCCATACTCAATTTTCCTTTAATTAGCATCTTGTATTACCATGGTTTATTGATCACAACTAATAATTCAATACTGATGCATTATTATTAGCTAAAGTTTCTATTTACTGTTTCCCTAATTTTTCCCTAATGTTCTTTTTCTGCCCCAGAATTCTATGTTATATTTTATCAACATGTCTCCTTAGGACTTTCTTGGCTGTGACAATTTTCCAAACTTTCTTTGTTTTTGCTGACCTTGACTTTTTTGAAGTGTAATATTCAGATATTTTATAGAAGGATCTTCTGATGGAGTTTGTCTGCTATTTTGTTACAATTACACTGGGGCTGTGGATTGTTAGCAGGAAGACCACAAAAGTAAAATGCCATTCTCATCCCATCCTATTAAGGACCCATAGTTTCAGCACAACTCATCACTATCAATATTGATCTCACCTTTCTGACTTGGTATTGTTGATCAGTTTTCTCCACTATCTTTCTGACCATTTTGGAAGGAAGCCAGTATTTGGTAGGGCTTTTCAAACATGAAATCCTCAGAAAAGTCTTCCCTCACCTTTCCCCACAGGAAGAGGTAGAGTATTAGTCCACATGCTCTCACTCATTCACCTATTCATTCAGTGAACATTTACTATGCCCACCATGTGCCTGACCATATCGAGGTTTTGAGACCTCAGAAAACAGTCTTGTGGGAAGATTGACCAAATAAGTAAGCACAACATGAATGCAATAACAGTTATCATAAGAGCCATGAGACTGAGTGCAGAGAGCATAGGAGACAGTAAAGGGGAACCTAATTTATACAGAATGAAAGTGGAAAAACCTATCTGAGACCCAACATATGCCTGGGATACCAGCAGGCAGGGAAAGAGGAGGAGACAGAGAAGCCAAGATATGGCTTGTGCAGAAACCCCGCATATGCAAAGTTCTGAGGTTAGATGATGAGAAGAAGCTAACCTGGCCTTGATTTCAGTGCAGCCATCCACCTTTGCAGATTTTTTTTTTAATAGGATTTACTTCTACTCAAGGTCAGACCCCATGTCTTGTCCTTTGTGTTACAGGTTGATCGACAGAATCGGAGCAGTCATGGAGATTTTTGAAATTTGTTTGGGGCCATCAAACAATCCCATGGGCATTTCTGCATTGCTAAAAAGGTCGTGCTTAGGGAGAGCAAAGGGGATGAAGAGCTGGGCAGCTGGAGAGAAAAGGTAACTGGCAGTCAGCAAGAATACAGGCACCTGCACATGGCAGATGAAACAGGACCAGGGAGCTGGGAGGCCAGAAACAGACGAGAAGATGCTTTGAAAGAAGTAGGTCAGATTTCAGATTTCTGAGCTCATCGTTTAGCCTCCAGAGAACCTGATAAAGCTGCAGTTTTCCAGAGCAGAGGCTAAACAGATATTATCCAAATATGCTTCAATTTCAGGCATCAAACTCCTGCATTTGACTGATGCAGACCCAATGACTGGCTGTTTCTGTACCTGCAGAACTGACCAGGTGGACACAGGACCTGATGCAGCTATGGGTAGGGGAAGTGAGATGGGAGAGAAGAGAGAAGGAGGGGCCGTTTTCCAGAGGTTGAACCTTATGTAATAAAAGCAACTTACCTCCAGCTGAGACCAAAGGAGGCGTGTAGGTTGCTGACTTCAGTTCATAGTGCAGGTAGAAGTAGTCCAGCAGCTCAGCTCCGGAGGCTGAGTCAGGGGGATTGCAAGTTCAAAGTCAGTCTCAGCAACTTTTGAGGCACTCAGCAGTTCAGGGAGACCCTGTCTCTAATAAAGTATTTTAAGAAAGGGGGGTGGGAATGTGGCTCAGTGGTTAAGCACCCATGGGTTCAATCCCCAATACCAAAAAAATACAAATAAAAATAAAAACAGCAGGAAAGGGACTTTTAGTAAGTCAACCCTTTGTAATGGGCCTTGGACTCCTCTCCCACCCTGTTCCCTAGAGCTCCATGTGCATAGTATCTTTTTGAACCCCTCAGCCACCTGACCCCAGAGCTACCCTCAACTTGGCTTCTTTCAATTTTGCCTGTTGTACCACATATGCATACACATACACACACGTACATGAATGCACATATACCTGTACCAATACCATGTATATTCATGCCCAGGTACTGGTCTCTCCTCGTCAACCTACAGGCACCTTTCCTCATTTACCACAGTTCATGTGAACCCTGCCTTGTGCAGACCCCTGATCAGCAGCTGCCATTGGTGGCCTTACTCCCATATGTCAGGCTTGGAAATCTTACTCTGGTGAAATTATTTTCAATCACAGATGATGATGCTCTCTCAACAACACAATGGAAAGGTAGCAATGTAGACTAAATCTACCTGGTTACTAAACCCACATCCTTCTGCTACACTCATGTGGTACAGTAAGAGGAAAATTAAGGAAAAGCACATGCTTCCTCTGAGAGGAGGCTATATGGGAAACAACTCCCTGGAGAAAAAGACCACTTCCACATTGTGACTGCAATGTGACAACAGCATGATGTCTGGCCAAGAACCAGGACAGGGGTTTGTTGGGGTATGATTCAGTGTTTTAACATAAGCTTGGTAAATCCTCAGGTTCGGACAGTGTGTATTCAGCTCCTAGCTGTACCACGTATCTTCTGTGTGACTTGGGCAAGTTGTTTGTATTAATCTGCTTTGCATTGCTATAACAAAATATCTGAGGCTGGGTAACTTATAAAACAAATAGATTTATTCAGTTCATAATTTTGGAGGTATAAGAGCATGGCACCAGCATCTGCTTGGCCTCATGTCAGGTGGCATCTCAATTCAGGGAGCACATGTGGAAGAGGAATTCAGGGGAGGTTCCAGGCTCCCAATCCAGTCCCATAAGACGTGCATTAGTCCCTTGCAAGGGTCATGCCTCTGTGACCTAATTACTTTCCAATGGGCTCTACTCTTTACAGGTCCCCCCATCTCAACATGGCCACCCACAATGAGGTCCAACCTTCCAGCACATGCACCTTTGGGAAATATATCAAATCCAAATCATAGCACTACTTACCATCTCTGTGATCACATTCCTCATCTACAAAATAGGAGTATTCTTGTCACCTACCTTATGCTTGTGAGAATTGGAGGAATTCACCCTCACAGAGTATTTAATGGGGCACCTGGCACAGGGAATGTGCTGCTAAGTGTGGGCTCCCATGGCAAGTATTGCAGATTCCCAGTTAACCAACCCTGAGGGCAGCTGCCTGGCAGACCCAGATGGTGCCACCCCAAGGGCTTTCCATCAGAGGTGGGCAGCTAGTTCTGACTTGTCATATTCTGAACTGCCAGCACAGCAGCATCACCAGCACTTTGCTGAAACTCCCTCCTGGCCACACTTCCTATTTTTATGCAGGACACACAATGAATGAGTGCAAAATGCATAACCACCTCAGATTAACCCAGACTCGCATGAAGATACCCCCAATAAGTTGCTTTTCACCTCTTTCATGCCACTGCTGCAGTGTAGGGCACCATCACCTCCTCCTGGATCCTTGCTTCTATGTTAATTATACATGTAGGTTCCCTCCAGCAGAAGGGTTATAATTAATTTATGTTGGGACCATAACAGATTCCAATACAAACTCCATTTCATTGCATCCAATGGTACTCTGAGTGCTGATTGCTGTGAGGCATAATTCCATAATTCACCGTGAAGTGTGGTCCCCTGCAGCATGCTCTTTCCCAGCTCTCAGCAAGAGAAGCCAACAGAAAGGGAGACAAGACACCAAGCTCTCTATTGGCAAAGCTGATGAAAAGCTCTCCATTCCTGGACCCCCTCATCAGTCATGGTGGCCAAAAAGAAAAGAACACACACACTATAATCATTCAGACTTCATCGTAATAATTGTGGGACCTACAGCATTCACTTATGCTCTCTGAGCCTTAGCTTTCTTGTTTATTAAAAGGGAGCAATACAATAATACATATCACTCAAGATACTGTGCAACTTAATCAGACAACTTTTCATAAAACACTCATCACAATATTAGGTTTATTATCACTTATCACATCCTTAACTCATTTTGTTCCATTATCCCAGATGTGGAGCACTTATAAAAACTTAAATTGAGCAACAAATATAACACTTTTGTTAGCTTTGAAATAATACTTGAATATTTATTATGTTTGTAGAATTGAAAACTTGAGATATCATGGGTAAATAATAGCAATAAGCAATAGCAGCTGGCATTTAATGAGTGCTTACTGGGTTCCCAACCCCTGTGCTATCTCATGCCATTCCTGGACCCTCTGTAAAAGATGGTCCCTGTTATGGGGCGCAACTTAATAACAGACTGTTCACCACTGAGAAGTCCAAATTTGAGAGCCTTTATTGAGCCGGCCGGCTGACTGTCTCACACAATGCCCCAAAAAATGGCTATTGGGAGAACAGCCCCGACCATAGGGTTGCAGGGGTTCTTATGCCTAAAATAATATCAATCACAAGTGTCTGTTGCTATGATTCGAAATTACAAACTTACATAATGAAATTATTAGCAGAGGGGGAAGTGGGTCAAAATGATCCTTACCTAGGTACAAACTAAAGAATGGTTACTAATGGTTACTAACATAGGAATCAAAAGAGAACAATTTTTCATCATGTAAGAATCACCATTTTGCATTGTTAAACATGTCATGCTAAGTGACTGATGATGGGTACAGAGGTGGGGCATTCCCATGGGAGAAGCTCATTTCCTCCATAACATGGAGTCTCAGAGCAAAATGGAGTCTGTTTAGTCATTGCCCACATAGACTGGCCTGTAACATTTCTATGGAGCCAAATCTGTCAGCCCATCACAGTCCCCATGCTTGCTTTCCTGTGTGTTATGGAGGCAGTATCCGAACAGTGTGGTTCCTTCTTGGGGAGCCCCATACCAGATGGGCAGGGCTAGAAAAGGAGGCCTAGGATCAACCTTGAAGGGAAGGCTAGCAGCTAAGTTCACAGACCAGCATGGTGCCTGGCAGTTGTACCTAAGGTCTTTTCAGAGAGAGCAGGGACAGAGGGGGAAAGGCAGTTCCAGTTCCCAAGCCCCAGGTACTCAGTGCTTTCCTATCACTCCCTGTTGACAAGTTGCTGAGAGTAAGTGATTCAAAAGTGGTGGTGACAAATAGAGGCAGGAGAAGGAGAGTCATTGCTGCTGACTATGAGAGGTCCCAGCCAGAGGAAAGATGCTTGGCATGAAGAGACTCACTGAGTTCTGTTGGCCAGATGCAGAGGGTGCCTTATGCCTGGCTGTGGCTGTGTTCCCTGGGTAATAAGTCCACAGCCCAGGCCTACTACCTTCCAATCTGCTTCCTGCTATTTCATGTTAGAACTGCCCTCTGTTGTATAGGAACTTGCTGACTAGCTCTCCCACAAACACCATGTTTAAAACAACTTTTAACAGTGCTATGTATAAGGAAACAGGTTTTAAACTCACTAATTTTCCTAAAACTCCAGGAGTATCCTTGATATGCCTCTTCCACTCACGTCTGTATCTAATCCACAAGGAATTCCTTGATTCCTACTCATAAAGACCCTCCCAGTAAGTCACTTTCAATCTCTTCCACACTGCCACTGGCTGCAATCCAGAGCATCATCACCTCCCTCCTGGATCCTAGCTTCCATGCTATCTTCCTCCTCACATCAACCCAAGTCAACTGCAAGGGTAAAAAGGACTTATATCTCCAAGCTCAAAACCCTCCAGAAGTTCTAGGCTCCACAGGACCTAGACCTGCTTACCTCTCCTGTGTCTCTCCTGGCCATTTCTCAAGGAAGTCAAGCTGATTCGTCATTCTATCCTCAGGAGTGTTCATCCCGATAGCTACATAGCTTTCTTCTTCACTGTGGTAACATTTCTGCCCAAATGACCACCCCACAGAGTCTGTCCAAGTGCCCTTTATACTATAGTCCCTCCACCCAGACCCTGTTAACTATAGCCCTTTACCCTGACTTGTTCACTTTCATAATACCTGTAACCTCCTGGTATTTTCAAACACATTTTTGTTACTGCTATGTGTCCCTTAACAAAGGAGATATGTGCTGAGAAATGTGTCATTATGCAATTGTGTCATTGTGCAAACACCTAGGCTGTATTTAACACTAAACAGGGTGCTGTCACCTACTACATACAAAGCCAAATGGAATTGCTTTCTGCTTCTAGGTGACAAACCTGTATGGCATTTTACTGTACTGAGCTGTAGGCAATCATACCCGAATGTACTGGTGTATCTAAGCATAATAAAAGTAGAGTAAAAATACAGTAGGAAATAATTTTTCTAAATGGCATACCTATATGGGGCACTTAACAGGCTGGCAATGTAGCTCAGTGGTAGAGTACTTGCCCAGAGTGTACAAGGCCTTGGGTTCAAGACCTCAGCAAAAGCAGAACAAAACAAAACAAAAAATATGTAGTCTCCTTACCATGAATGAAGCTTGCAAAAGTAGAAGTTGCATTGGGTGAGTGAATGAATGAGAGGGGAGTGAATACAAAAGGCTAATACGTGATGTACCCAACTGTAGACTGTACACCCTGTGTATTTAGGTTACACTAAAATATTTTAAAATTTTTTCTTTCTTAAGTAATATGTGCTTGAAACACGCACACTTAACTTACAGAAATATTTTTCATTTCTATCCTGATTCTATGCATATTTTTCTATTTTTCTATTTTTATAAAAGGAAGTTCAGTGGATTAGACAAAGGGGAATGAAGGGAAAGAAGGAGGTATAGGGATAGGAAAGAGGGTAATGAATTGGACATAACTTTCCTATGTTAGTATATGAATGTACCACAGTGAATCTCCACATCATGTACAACCACAAGGAATCCTAATTATACTAAGATATATTCCATGTATGTATTATATGTCAAAATATAGTCTTCTGTTATCTATATCTAAAAAGAACAAACAAAAAAATTTAAAAATTGATTTTTTTTTGCTTTTTAAACTTTCTTATTAAAGCTCATAGGTCTAATTTAAGCCAGACCTCTACTGGGTCAGAATCATCAATATCACTGTTCTCTACCTCCACATCTGGTCCCACTGGAAGGTCTTCAGCGGTCACAGCACCCACAGAGCTGACATCTCCTATGATAGTAATGCCTTCTTCTAGAATTCTCCTGAAGCACTGGCCTGGGGCTATTTTACAGCTAACATTTTAAAAATTTAAGAAGAATGAGTAAACTCTAAAATAATGATTAAAAAGAATAGTAGAATAAATACACAAACCAATAACATAGTTACTTACTATTATGTATTATGTATCAAGTATTATATATTACATGTAATTGTATGTGCTATATTTTTATATAACTGGCAGTGCAATGGATTCGTTTAAACCAGCATCATCACAAACACATGAGTAATGTATTTTGCTACCACCTTATAACATTGAGGGCTACAAGGTCACTGGGTGATAGGAATTTTACAGCTCCTTTGAAGTCTCCTGGGACCACCATTGTATATGCAGTCTATTGTGGACCAAAACATCCTTAGGCAGCACAAGACTGTTTGATTTGTTCAGGAAGCCACACTCCAGGAGAAAAAATGATGCCCCACTCTGGAAAAAGAAAAGACTTTAGGCAAACAAATTGACCTTCAATGAGTGTGCAAATGATTGCTACCCAGCATTGAGAAGCTGAGTGTCTGAATGCAGAGCAACTGAACTAAGTGGAGTTGGGGTTTGTTAAGAGCTTCCTGGATAGCCAGCAAGTCTGACCCTGAGGACTACAGCATGGAGGGGGTTTCAGTCTGCTCACCTGGGTCAAGTTTGATCCAGAAGGTGGGCAAAACTCGCCTGTCAGGGAATGGATGGTGTAGGCATGTAGAAACTGCCCCCAATCCCTGGTGACCACCCAGACTGCCTCTTCACATGTAGGCACTTTCCCAGTGGAGTGGAGGATAGTATTTCTTGTAGCCTGCTGGCTGGGGTTGTGGAACCAGGTGTTTGAGGGCATAAGAATTCCTAAAGTATTAACATTGGCTGTTCTAGATTTGTCACTAAACTTGGTCCTGAACCTCAGGCAAAATTAATCAACCCCTCTGAGCACATTTTCCTATGGGTGAGGTCAGGACTCAGTTTCCCTGGGGCAATCATGATGGACATCTGGTGTCCCAACATAATTATTAGTCATATTTCCTTTACATCAAAGTGTCTTAGTTTGGGCAATAATTGTATTGTCACTACTAATAATGTAACCCTTATAGAATTTGGTGAGGATTAAATGAACTAGCCTATGTGATAGTGGCCAGGACAGCATCATCCCCAATGAGTGTTCATGGGGACAATTAAGTACAAAACTATGTCTGTGTTCCACCTGCCCCAGCCCTGAGGGCCCTGACACTGCTATCTCTGTGGGGTTGCTGGTCTCATCACCTATGTCACCTATGTCCCCACACCTCCTTCCATCACCTTGGGCTCCATTGCTTTCTCCACATTCCCCTCCCCCTACCCATCCTGTGCCTTCCTGTACCTGAGCTGAGTGATTCTTGGGCCACTGAGGGCTCTGCAGAGTATCCTACCCAGGGGACTGTGGTTCTAGTTGACAGACGCTCTCCTGTCCTGGCCACACCGGTAACGAACAACCAAGTCTGTTTAGGGAAGCATTCTCTTATCTCACTCAGGCAAAGGCCCCTCTTTCTCTTCTTGAGAAATGGGCTGCTGGCCCATCTGAGAGCCATGACCACTCTTCACAGAGCCTTCACCAGGATTGATGGATGGAATCTCTTCCCTTTTCAAAGTGAAATTTTGCAGCATGAGCCTCTCCCTTGGGCTTTGCCTACCTCCTTGTGAAGAAGCATGGACTACAGAGGCTGGAAGGAAACTTTTGTACCACTCTAGGCTTCAGTAGATAAGAAAAGAGCCATCTAGAGATGCTGGAAAGAGATCACAGAGCTTCAAGTCTAGAACCTAGGCAGCAACCCTGTAACTTTCCATGTCCTGAACTTTCTGAGTGAGAACAGGAACAGTTTTGAAGGCAGTCAGAGGAACACTGAAGCAAGAGTCAGACCCAGAGACTGAGGGACAAGAAATGCTAGCAGGTTCTGCAGTGGCCTGTTGCCCTCTGCCCTTTGTAAGTGAATCTTCTGCCTACAGCCCCAGATATTAGAAACTGGCTAAGCATTAGCCACGTTCTGTCCTGCTTCAGCCACATGACAAGCCCAATCTGCCCTGCAGTTTGGGATATACTTATATTAATAATAAAAAAATATGTTTGTGTTGTTATTGTTGCTTCTGGTTGTCTTTTGGGGGGTGTACTTAGGATTGAACCTAAAGGCATTTTATCACTGAGCTACATCCCCAGCACTTTTCATTTTTAATTTTGAGACAGGGTTTCATTAAGTTGCTTAGATTGGCTTGGAACTTGTGATCCTCCTGCCTCAGTTTGGAAATCTGAGAGTAAAGGTGTGGGTCACTGCCCGGAAAGTATGTTGTTATCTGAAATGTATTTTTAACTGGTGCCCTGTATTTTATCTGACAACCCAGAGGCACAAGGCCTATGCTGCTCAGTGCATAGAATATAGTAGGTGTCACCAAGGAGGTCTGTCCACGGGTTGTGGGGTCCAGAGTTAGGGCCTCAAAGTCTTCAAATAAGTCCCAATAGACAACAATGGTCAGAGCCCTACAGAGTATGGGAAAAGTATCCCTAAATCTCTGAGCCTACTGTGCATGTGATGGTCCCTAGCCCAGAGCAGGACATCTGCTAGGAACAGAAAGAGGCCACAGGAGAAGGGAGGGATTGCACCTTGTGAGCAGGGACTAGGGAGCACTGAGAGCCCCTGCTTCTCTATAGCCTGGCTTTGTTCTCCTGTCCTTTCTAGGAGAGGATGAGAGAGTGAGCAAGACCATAGGAAGCAGGCTTATCTTGTCTGAGCTCAGCTTCACCACTTACCACCATGCAACCATTGGCAAGTCAGTAACCATTTAAGAGCTACACCTATGCCCTATATCCATGTATGGACTATGGAGGATCAGGATAGTGGGCCCCCTTACCGATGAAGGATACAGTCAAAGACCACCAGTGGATGCCTAAAACTACAGATAGTGCTGAACCCCACATATGATGCTGTTTCCTGTAATTAAGTTTAACTTGTAAACTAGGCACTGTAAGAAATAACACCAACAATTAATAATAAAACAGAGTAATTATAACAATAAACTTTAATAAAAGTTATTGAAACTTATAAAAACTTGTGTTTACTTCTGGAATTTTCCTTTTAATATTTTTGGACCGGAGTTTGGCCACAGGTAGCAAAGTGGTGAGTAAAACTGCAGATATGGGAAGACTATGGTATACACAAAATGCTGAGGGCCTGAGAGGTGCTCAAATAATATTGCTACTTGAATAAATGGACCAGCCTAGAATGTAACATTTCCTTGATTACTTGTGCTGATATTTCCTCCATCCAAACCACCATGTCTTCCATCAATTTTTTGCTAATTTTACAGCCATCATTTCATTGAGATGATTTTCTTTCCTGGCTCCCATTAGCTGACAATGAGACCCTCTAAGTTTTCCTCCAAGCCTCCTAACTTCTCCTTTGTATTTGTCCTCTCTCATTTCCTTGTGAGAGAACTTTCTTCACTACATTTAATCATCTGTTTAACTTGCACATTAAGATTCTAGTTTTGCTATCATCTATGTTAATTTTAGAAATTCATTATTTCAGATCTTCTTGTCCTTGTGTCATACTCTCTCATTCATCCTTTGGTTTGTATCCTTCGCGCTCTTTAATAATTAACATTAATTTCCTACATTGTGCCTCAGTGCCCAGAGTTCCAATACTCATGCTTGGCATACTTGCTAAGTGTAGTTCATAAAACAACACATAGAATATGTTTGATGTTGTTATCGTGAGCTCATAATCGGCAAGGATTTCTCTCATTGCAAGTCCTGTATATCCCGTAGCTTTTGCCTGCTTTTGCCTGGTATTCCACACCTCAGATCAATTCTAGGTTCCTTGCTCAGCTTGGGACTCCACAAGGGAACAGCCACTTCCAACTCCAAACCAATTGAGACAGTCTCAGATGCTGGGTACCATTAATCACAGGAAGAGTTTTTCTCACCTGGAACCACAGGAAGTCTAACAAGTCTAAAGTTTTATGAACCACAGGTACATAAAACCCAATGTGGAACCATCCTATTGTGACCCAAACCCCACCCTCCTCCCAGGGCCTGAAGAAGGGTTAGAGTGCCCCAACCCACAGAGGGCCACCTCCTAAGGACATCATCTCACTTCCTGCTCTTCAATTAACACAATTAACCCCAGGGGAAGCCCAGCCAAGCTCAGAGGAAGGCCATCTCCTCCACTCACACAAAGGAGTGAGCAGTTGCCTCCTGGCTTCCTGTTCTTGACCCCATAATAAAGATACCCTTAGAGAGGCATGAGGGCAACATGGGTTTGCTTCTATTTCCAGTCAGAAAGATTTGAGAGGTGGAGGAGGAATGTCCTTTATCCTGGAACTAGTCCTCTGGAACTGTTTGTGACTGACCTGCTGAATCCTCCATGGACCCAAGCACAGGACTGCCCACCTCCACCTGCCAGCATGACAGATCCACAGGCGTTTCCCGTCAACATTCCACATAAACCATGTCTACCACTTGATTAAAAGGAAAGGAGGCCTGCCTGTGGGCTGGCCTCATTTTTTCCTTCTTTCCTCCCTTCTTCCATTCACCATCTTTTCCCCCTCGCTTCCTCCAACCATATGTTCATTCACCAAGAGTGTGATGTCAGGACAGGACGAAACAGATTGTCGACAGAGCCGGCTCCTCCGCAGTCCCCAGGAAAGGAGGAGGGATGCAGGAGAAAAGCTCATCCATTATTAATTCCCCCTGGAGATTCCAGTGCTTCCTAAGTCAACTGCATTATTTAAAACTGGCTTAAATTTGGCCCGGATTAGAGAGCCATGTCTCTTGTTGAGGGTTAGTGCTCAGTCCCCTTTCTCCTGTGGCAGCATCCCTTTCCTTTGAAGAAATACAATGTATCAAGCAAAGAATAGAATCTGCACTTTCCCTGTCCATGTGTCTTGCACAGCCACCCACAAATGACGTCACTTTGCCTCTGCCCAGCTGCCACATGCAGTCACCCATTCATTTCTCTCTTAACTTTCCCAGTTCACAAAAAGAGCATAGTACATTTATTTCCAGTGGCAAGTGAGGAAGAAATCAAAGTTATCTGAGTTTCCTGGACTGATACACCTCAAGTCAGACAGTTCTGCAGCTATCACAGGGTTTACTGGGCAGAGACACTAGCCTGTGCCCTAGAAGAGCAGCAAGATGTCTATTGAGTAGCCTGTGGTCCTAGCCTGGGAGAAGAAGAAAGAACAGAGCTAGGGAACTGGTTGCTATGGAGATGTTTTTCCCTGGCAAGTAGAGTAGTTGGGGCTGTCATTTGAAGAATTTTACCAGGAGAAAAGGAAAAGACAGATAAAGTTACAGTTATGTGATGCGAACCTTCACATCACATGGATGGATGAGCCAGAGCAGAAACCCCGGGGAGGTGGGGAAGACAGGTAGGAGGCATTTACTGAATGCCTAGTAAGTGCCATATACTGGAATGTGCCCTGCACATTTACCCCATTGCCCCTCCTCAGATCCCTAGGAAGAAGGTGTCATTGATCCCACTTTACAGAGAAGGACAGACTTTACAGAGAACTTGACAGACTTATCTAAAGTTTCAGATCAGTAAATTTGGGGGCTAGGATTTAAATCTTGTATATCTGACTCCAAGATCTATACTCAGTCTCTTATTACATGGTTCTGCTAAATCACCCAATAATCCAGTTCTTTGGGAGGTGGATGATCCCAGGACTCCAAAACTAGTCAGGCAGATGAGACCACTTTTTCTGACTTCCTTCCAAATGCCCATAGCCTCTCCCACACGAGACCCAGGTGTCTAGGTCTTGGGTTCTGAGATATCCTCTATGAGATTTGCCAAGCATTTTCATCCACCCCCTAGTGTCTTTCTTTCATCTGTCTTCAGCCTTGGCCTTACTGCTCCTGAATGCACTCCATCACTGGAGATCCTCCTGAGTCTCCCTCCAGGAGCTTTCTCTGAACCCCACAACCTAGAGTACTTGGGCTCTCTGGGCAGGGCATCATGTATTCAACTCCTTCCTGAGAGTTCTCGCAAAGGACACAGAGGGTGCAGAGGCCATGTGCTCATACCCAAAGAATCCAGTGGGATGGGGTTTGGTACAGAAAGGTTGTACAGTCCTGGTGGCTCCAGCATAAAAGCCACTGAAGCCATTGGTCAGCTGCTGCTGTGTGCTAAGGATTCTCCTCCCACCTGGGTGCCATTGGTGGGGAAGGGGCTCTGTGTTCCCAATTGCTCAGGGGCTATAGACTCTGGGCTGTGTGGGTCTTATCAGGTTTTGTGTCTGCATACTGGTTAAAACATTTAAAGCAACTGATGCCCACAGGACATCAGAACAACTATGAAAAGTCATTAGTAGTGGTTTTTTTTCTTAGATAAAAGATAGGCTGCATTGGGATCCCCAAGGACTGGAGTCCCTAAAGGAATTGCAGTTACTCCAAAAGCAGATAAAAATAAAGTATCTTTAAGACACATTGCTGCACCCAGCAAAACATTTGTCTCATTTATGGAGTTCAACTTGGAATCTGGGCTCAGCACTTAAAATGTGGGACCTCAATCTTTTGGGAAAAACAAACTTAAGCTAAAGGTGGCCATAAATTCTGGAGGCACAAGTGACTATAGATAACAAATAGCTTTCCAATATTATATCATAAGATTTAGTCCCTGGCATTGTATGATATGTTCTTTGTGTTGTGTCTCACCCTGAATCCAGAGTGCAACATGTGGTGAAAAATCCCAACAAGCACAATGCACTGAGGCTACCTCCCCACCAGTCACTGCACATGTATCTGTGAGGCACTGCTTCATAGGACTTGGGTCTCTGCTTTCAAAAATTAGCCTGTGCCTATACAAGGCCTCAGAAGTAATCATTGAGGAAGTTCAGCTCTGAACAGCATCCAGTCTCCTCCTCCCAGCCACACCATCAAATTTATTGTGGGAACTAGTCATCCACAGTCGCTCAGCAGTCCCTTAACTCTCTGCCATGATTGGCCCTCCATCCTGTTGAAGACACACTGGGTGTCTCCTAATTAGCCTGTTGTGTGCAGCATGAGATGGTGATTAGTCATTTACCACGGTCATATCCACAGACAGCTATGTTTCTGCAATTGATGACCATATCATCATCCAGCCCTAGGAGAATTTAGTTATTTAGTTATTTAGTACCAAGTTGTAAGAAAGGTAAAAGTAGATCTGGCCCTGAGTGGTTGGTTTCAGGACTAGGACTTGATTCAGATTTCTCTGTCATTCTGTTTTTGTCTCTCTCTGATACCCCCCACCCCCAACCAGTCCCTCTCCCTCTCTCAAAAAGAATTAAAAGCCAGAACTCAAACACATATTTGTACACCCACATTTCAGCAGTATTATTTACAACAGCCAAAATACAAAAGGAACTCATATGTCCATGGATGGATAAAAGTGTGGCATATGAGTACAATAGGGTGTCATCCAGTCTAGAAAGGAATGCAATTCTATCAAATGCTACAAAACAGGTAGACTTTGAGGTAATATGCTAAGTGTAAGAAACCACACACAAGAAGACAGAGACTGTAGGATGCCACTCATAAGAGGTATCTGGAGTTGTCAGATTCAGACAGAAAGTGTAATGGGGGGTTATCAGGGATGGGGAAATAATAATGTGGAATTAGGTACAGAGTCTCAGTTTTACAAGGATGAAAGAATTCTGGAGATGGATTGGTGATGGTTAGACAATAATATGAATGCAACTAGTGAATTGTATACTTAAAAGTGGTTAGAACTGTAAATTTTATGTTATATATAATATATATGTAATAAAAGTAAAAAAAAATTGAAGAAAAATGTCACTTATTTCTATACATACATTGCTATACATATTTGACATAATATGATATTTGAATAATATCAATACAAATAACTTATTTCCTCTGAAAAGCTGTTCACATACATATCACATTTTATATTTAATCATAATTATTCTACAGGGACCTTTATTTTTGTTATGGTTAGGATGTGAAGTGTCCCCCAAATGCTCATATGTGAGACAATGCAAATACTTTCAGAGATGAAATGATTGGGTTATGAATCAATCAATGAATTAATTCCCTGATGGGAATTAACTGAGTGGTAAGTAAAGTAGTGAGGTGTGGCTGGAGGAGGTAGGCATTGGGGGCATGACTTTGAGGCACATGTATTGTATCTGACTAGTGGATTCTCTCTCTACTTTCTGATAATCATGTGAGCTTCTTCCCTCCACCACATTTTTCCACCATGTTGTTCAGCCACGCCTCCAGCTGCAAAGAAAGGAGCTGACTGTGTATGGAGTGAGACCATTGAAACCATGAACCCCCAAATAAACTTTTCCTCCTCTAAAATTGTTCTTGTCAGGTCTTTTGGTCACAGCAGCAAAAAAGTTGACTAAAACAATTTATATATTCAATTTGCAAAATATATCCAGGTCCATTCATTGGTATGTTGTTTTATACATGTTCAAATCATTGGTTAACAAAATGAATAAAGAAAATGTTTCCTCAGGCTCTATTTATGGAACATAGTGTTATTGGTGGGGGAAGTAATGGCTTACTGAACCCTGCCATGGTCACAGCCAACTGGATTCTTCTCTGCTCCAGCATCACATGGAGACCCAGCTGTCAACAGACAGGGTGTGTACAGAGCAGAGGGGTCAGGACAGCACAAGATCTAGAAAACATTTCTGATAGAGCCTAGGGAAAGGAAAGCTGAGTGTAGCATTATTCAGAAGGAGAAATTCAATGGTCTAAAAGCATCTAAAGAATGGTCATGAAGAAGTGAGATTAGATTCTTTACATATTTCTCCAGAGGACAAATACACTCCACTGTTTGGAGTCATGAGAACTCCTATTCATTAAGGCATGTGCAAACCAATAGTTTTCTTTGTGAGTATTGAGCTTCCAACCCCTTGGACAATCCAAAGGTATGTCCTCCTCCCATGTTCAGGAAGAACTGCCACAGTGGTTATTTTGCTTTGGAATGCAGTTCACAGTAGATATCTTCTGAGCCTTTGGAATCACAGATTCCAGGACATAATTTATTGTATACCTACTGTGGTATCTGACATCATCTGTGCATTCCTCTACTTTGTTATTTACCTAAAGTTAAGGCATAGTGGTTCCTATTTCTTTGTTTTAGTCTCACAACTTCTAGCATAGGACCAGTTAGTATATGCAGAGTACTGATCCCCACTAGTCATCCTCCCAGCAATCAAAAAGCACATACTGAGCCATGATTCAGTGCCCAGCACTCTGCATAATACTCTGGAACAAGCAGGGTATGATCTCATTGCAATGTATCTGAACTTCAAAGGAGGAAATTCCCTTTTATTTTTTTTAAATTTTTTATTTATTAATTTTTTTGTGGTGTTGGGGATTGAACCCAGGGCCTTGTGCTTGTAAGGTAGGCACTCTACGAACTGAGCTATATCCCCAGTCCCCCTTTAATTTTTATAAATCAGTTATCTCAAGTATTTTGTTATAGTCACACAAAGCTAGCTAGAGTATTAGTCAGTTTGAAGAAAAAAGTGGGACTTGAACAAAACCTAGAAAAATAGGAAAGAAGGAACTAATTGCATTATGGGAAACGCTATTAGAAGTGAGATACAACATTTTTTAATACCATTTATATTTGTGGGGCCATGGACTAAGTCCTTGTCATATTATCTCATTTAGCCCTCCTATAGTTCTATGAAATAAGTGATCAGACCCATTTTATAATTAAGAAACTGAAGCCCAAAGAGGTATACAACTTGCCATTGGCCACAATGCTGGCAAGTAGGGTAATTCAGATTAGAGTTCATATCTATTTCTAAAGATTTCAATTGAAATCAAGGTACAGCTTCCCTTCTCTGGGTTGACGGGCAAGTAAAAGCTATGAAAGAAGAAAGGTAGTCTAGAAAAAGAGTAGGGGACAAAGTTTAGAAGGGAAAGTGGTCTTAATCTCAAGGGAAGGTAGGCTTTGGGAACCAGACACACCAGTGACATGTTCACACAGGGTCCTGAGGAGTGGAGCTTAGTCAGGGTGTGAACCAACACTGTGAGAACCCTACCCCTTATGATCTGGCCTCTCTTGCCATTCTCTTCATGTCAGAGCCAGAACATCCCAGAATGGACAATGCTAAGCAGGTTGTTTCTTTCCCTCCAATAATAAACAAAACAATTCATCAGCCCTGCTCCAGAGAAAATCCCATAGACTTTGGCAATGCTTATTTCCTTGCTCTGACAATTTTAGGGAACTGAGAAACTTTATTCATCTATTCCCAAAACCAATCTGCTTTCTCCTCCAGCTTCATCCATCACCCTCTTCACATGCTATTGGGGAAGTAGGGGGAAGGAGGAAGATAATGCTCACTTCCATTCCCATTTTTTCCATTCTCAGATAAACTCCATCTCTCCTATTGCTCTCCAACGTGCCCCTATCAAGGGGAGCAAGGTAGCTGGTTCAGACTAGAATCATAAAGAGACAAAAATAATCTGGACTTTCCCAAAGCCTCCAGGATTACCCTGGAACCTGCTGACCTAGTTTTCAATTAACGTTTCACTACTAAGTTAGTCAGCTTTTTATTGTTGTGGCAAGAATTCCTGACAAGAACAACTTAAAAATGAAAGGTTTATTTTGGCTCATGGTTTCAAAGATTTTAGTTCATTATCAACTGGCTCCATTGCTTTGAGCCTGGAGTGAGGCAGAATATCACAGCAGAAGGGTGTCTAGGAAAGCTTTTCTGAGCTTTTCTGCTCATGGAAGATAAGAAAGAGAGAGAGAGAGAGAGAGAGAGAGAGAGAGAGAGAGAGAGA